>OMLF01009028.1:50279-68831 GCA_900302615.1 Holocentrus rufus
GACAATGAATAGGCATCTCACAAGCCATATTACCTGGTAAAAGTTACATCCCAAGGAATATTAATTAACCTTAATTCAGCAAAAAAATATATTACAATTCATAATGAAATTTCAAGATGGTGGCTGGGTCTCAGCCCTCTGCTTGCTTTCCCCTCATCATTTATGCATTTATCTCATGCACAGTTGTCCTTTAGTCCTTTTATTTACACACATAAAAGGCTGATATGCAGCACTGTGTCGCTTTGTGCTGTAGAGTGGAGGTCTGTCCTCTCTTAGCAAGTCCTTTTAGCCTTCCTGAGATCAATGCTTAGATATTCATGGGAGGCAGGTACAGGCTGACAGGAAGGTGTTTGAAAGCTGGGAGACCGGAGGCTTTACAAAGGAGAATCACTTTGTTTTGCTAGTTAGGCTCCAGCACGCTCAGTCAGGGGATCAATCAGAAGAACACCTTCCAAAACAGGAGCTAACCATTTCAGATGGACTTTACGCTCAAATGTCAACTGTTTTTGTAAAGTAATATTGTCATTTTTTATGTCTCACCACTATGCCTCATGGTAGGAACGGCATTATGTTGTTATGGTGACGTCTTGTTTGTTGTAGGCACACTTTCTCATGGACAGAAAAATCCAAGAATAATAGATGATAGAGACTTACACTAAAGGTTCCCTATAATAGAGGAGATAATTAGATTAGTTGGAGTACCTTACTGCATAAATTTGCATATTGATGAGAAAACACGGATTCACATGAATACCTCCCATGTGTTGCGTTGATTCAAATACTGTTTGTTGACACAGCTGATGCTTGATTAATAACCTTCAGTTCAGTTTGGTCTGGTTTGGTTTGGTTTGGCTCAGTTTGATTCGATTCCATTCATTTCAGTTCTATTCAAATTGGCTGATTTCAACTGCTTTCACTTCAGTTCAGTTCAATTCAGTTAATTCAGTTCAGTTCAATTAAGTTTTGTCCTGATAATTTAAATTCAGTTCAATACAAGTCAATTCTGAACATAATGACGATGAACAGATATAATTGTTTTTGATGATGTTGTTGTTGGAAAAATTTTGTACCCATTACTGGTCCCATATCACTTCACTGTCAAACATGCAGGGTGCAGGTGTTGCACTCTCTGAGGGCCCACTCTAGTTCAGTAATGATAGTCCAGAATTCACTTTTTTAATTGGCTGAACTAAATTTTTAGCAGAGAAATAAAATTTGTATGGATCATCAGGGTTAACCTCACCTCACACATGATAGGCCTGTTATATATATATATATTTCAGTGAGATTAAAATCACCTTTTTTTCCTCTATAGGGACGTTGTTAGAGCTGTGTTCCTCAGTATGCAGTTGTCACCTAATTACAAACCTGTACACCCACGTGTCTGCACACGTGTGCATGTGTGTCCTCTCTCTCTCTCTCTCTTACACACACATACACACACACACACATACACATACACAGTCTGCTTATAGGAATATGATAAGAACTCGTTCTTATCATAGAACTTTGTTCTTCAAGTTTCTATCCTCTGTTGGCATAGTGATGTTGGTCTGTTCAGGCCCTCAAAAGACAGACTGGCAAATTCAGCATGTAATGTCCTTAGGGCAGCAGTTGAGGAGCACTTCAAGTAAGGATTATAACCCACATTAGCAGACAGAAGCAGACACACACATACACTTGTGGGGACACGTGTACACAAATTAATTCACATTAAGACTGTACACTTGATAACTGCATATTTACAATATTCCTAATACTGAAATAGTATTTGAAACTTGCAAGCAAAGACACAGGCAATCTAACAAACATAAAACATAAACACACCACAAACTATTGAATGAACTGAAGACCTGCTGTGTGTGGACTAATATGACAGTGAAAGATGGAAAGGGAGAGAACGGAAAATGTTGTAATGAGATTGAACCACAGAGTACTGTAATTAGTCATCATATTTAAATGACATTTCTTTTTGTATCTTTCTTGTGCTTCATTCCAGGGTGTCTCACTAAATGTCCCAGGGCTGTGCCCTAACTCCATCATTTGCCGGACCTCTTTCCTCCCTCCCCCTCCTCCTCCTCCTCCTCAGCCTCCCCTCTCCTGCTCCCCAACCCTCCTCCTCGACCTGGAGCCTATTTATACCCTGGAGACTCAAAGAGCCCATTAAAGCTCTGCAGAGCTCGGATATAAGATCCAACCCTGAGCACATTTTTGATGACACATGGTCCAGCCACTCTCCGGCCTGCCCCCCTTTTCCCTAACAGCTACAACCAACAAAAAAGTAATGGTGCAACCAGCAGCATCGCTTGAAAGACAACAAGACGACTGCCTCCAGCTTCAGATGACAAACTGCACTTTCCCCATTCTACTGTCTGCAACTGCAGCAGATTTGGGAGGATCTCAATGCAGCTCGTGCCTGAGTGGATAGACTGGAGGTTCTGTCCTGTTTGGTTGAAATACAGCAAGCCACTCATTGCTAATACATTGCATTGTTAATATATTGACTAAATGATCCAAACAGATATGAAATTTGGAGGCGGACACTGAAAATACTCACATTCTAAATGGCTGATATACCCGAAGGTAAGTCTGTTATTTCTTTTTTGTTTTTTTTTTAGTTTTTTTTTTTGCTATTTTGTTTTTGGATTTATGACAATTTATGACTATTTAATTTTATGCATTACGTTTATAGTACTTGCATGAATAGATAAGAAATGTTTTAATTGTTTGCATTTTGTCCACCATGTGCAGATTACCATTATGTTTTCATTATAATCATAACAGGATGTAGCATAATACTCAGTATACTCAATATGTGGAAAAAATAAACCACATTTGGTGGCATCTCTGTGGCTAATAACTAATAAATAATCATAATCCCACAGCATTGTACATCCATACTCATGATATGTTATTGTGCATATTGTAATCAATACCTGGTAAGAATAGAAGGCGCAAATTTTCTTGTGATGAGTCTATAATGAACATATATTAACTCAAACAGTGCACTTCAAGTAAAGTGCTACTGGATTGGCTACTAAAGCAGTTTTTCTTGCTTGCTAAATAATTTTTAGTATGCTATTTTTGTTTTTTACCACCAGGTTTTCAGAATACATCCTAATAATGTAGGAGCAAAGCTGATTATTGTAGATCAGAAAAACCTTTTCACAGAATGCTTTCAAAAAATATGATGCCTGAGAAAATGTTGCAAGAAAAATGTTTCAAGAAACAATATTAATGTATTTTCTTTCTCTCTCTTATTGCACATATCTAAGTTCTCCACCAATCCCGGCCATGAGTTAATCCCACTCCATCCTGGGCGTCCTGTGCAGGATGACTGCTGTCTGCCCCTCGGAGAGCAGCCCCGATGCGGGCGCAGCTGGGACTGGCACCGCAGGCTCCAAGGGCTCAGGGGCAGCTGGCTCCACCAGGAGCAGCTCAGTTTCTGGAGCTGGGACCAGGGACTCTGTGGTAGATTCTGCTGGAGGTTCGGGTGGAGGTATGGTTGGTGTCAGCGGGGGCCAGAGGTACAACCGCTGGAGCCGCCAGGACAGCTCAGACATCAACACAGACGATGAGGGAACATCGATCCGCCGTCTCACTCCGCTGGAGAAGCTGAACCTGGATATGTGCCAGGATGAAATGTAGGGGTTAAGAGTCAGCTTCCATTCACAGAGATGATTAAAAACCCTTCACTTACCCTTTATTGCCATGAATCTTTTATAAATGTATCATCCTTAAATTATTATTAATGTAGGCAAGGTAAGCCAGCTTTCTCAGATAATGTGATTCTTGCTATAGTGGCAAATTGTATTAGAGCAAAAAGAATGTATTCTCAAAATTATCATCAGCCCCAAATTATTAATAATATAGGAAAGTTTTCCAACTTTTTCAGCTAATGTGATTCTTGCTGTAGTGACAAATTCTATTGGAGAAAAAAGAATATTTGCTCTTACATGTTTTCAAATGTAATGTGTTGACAGGGTTGTCCGTGAGCTGACAGTGGGCAGAAGAATCGGCTTCTACAAAATTCGAGGGGAGATTGGCAGTGGAAACTTCTCCCATGTGAAGTTAGGAATTCACGCCCTCACGAAAGGTAAGAAACATGACATCAATGAAATGCAACTGTATTGGAAACTCCTACATCACAGCAATTAAAACAGCACTGTTATTAAATATTGGCACGGACTATCAGTGCAGCACAGCAGTCATATTGAGTGTAGAGATACATTTTTATCAGAGATCTATAGTATTTTGCTTTAATAGCTGTCGCTTGATTGGAAATATACACAGATTCCTCTTGAAAGATAAAAATGCTAAGTAAGCTCCCATTGTTTCTCTACTCTGGCTGTTTTCTTAGATTTAAGTGCTGGCTTGGCTGATGAGCTGTTTTCATCAATGGGCTGCAATGCTAACAAGTGTGTCTTTATATGGCAGTTCACTAATAAGGCTGTGTGGGCCTGGCTAGGGGGCTGATTCAGCCACATAGAGACAGACTGTCTGCTGCCTTTGAACAGATGGATTGATTAGAGATCTCTAGTTTCCCTAGCGACGGCTAAAATTGCTGCATACCTCATCAAAGGCTAAAGTGTGTGTGTGTGTGTGTGTGTGTGTGTGTGTGTGTGTGTGTGTGTGTGTGTGTGTGTGTGCATATACATAAATGTGTATGTGACTGCACATGTACATGCAGGCGGTATCGCTTGGTCCCCCAAAAACAATATGTGCTCCAATGCATTTTGAATGCTGCGACTGAAAGCTGTGGCACAGCTGAAAGGAAGCCCAATACCAGCCTGAATAATGCATACTGAAGCACAATTAGATATCTCAACACCATTTTGCCACTTAAGAACTTTTCTGTATTCAGTTACCTGGGGTCTATTTTATTTCTCTGTATAAATCATTTAAGGGAATACAGTAATGATATCAGTTGTTACAATTTGATATTTGTAAAGGGTAATGATCTTTATTGGCTGTAAATGTGTGTGCGTCTTGCAAACTGCCCTGCATTTACCTCCCATAACCTTTTAGAGCTGGTGAGTTTACTTTGATTCCAGGACAATGCAGCTAGCCAGGCACAGTGTGTTCCTTTTTCATGTTCAATCTTCATCCTTAATTTACCCAGTCTTTCCTGCTCTGCCTTGAAGTAATTGCAGTTTTAGAGAAATGTAATGTTCCATGATTGAAGAGAGTAATGTTCCTGTTAAAATAGGAATAATAGTAAGAATTGACCTCCCGAGAACATAATCAAGAAAATTGCTTTCTGAGGAAAGCTAATCCTCAATCATATTATCCAGACTGTAGCATCAGGTGTTGTTGCCTCAGAGGCGAAGTAGTGTGTGCTAGCAAGAACCAGACAAAGACATTATTTTGAAATACTGAATTAGTTAAAATCCACTCATGCTTTAAATCTTCCAGTTACTTGAAGTTAGTCTAATGCTATTCTTAAATCTGCTATTAATAATAATAATAATAATAATAATGATAATAATAATAACAATAATGATAAGAGTAGTAATGGCATGGTAATTAACACTATTATAATTATTGTTGTCATCATTTTACTGTTATTATTATTAAGCATTATTATTATTAGTGTTATTAGCATTATTATTGGCATTAATACTGTCTATTTTTTCATACCTTTCCCTCACTCATTAAAATCTACCAAATACATTAATAACAATGTACAGTGTTTCCCTGCAGGCTTTAATTCAACCTGTATAATCACTTGCTCTCCAGAAGCCTGTTCATAATTTCATGTTGTTGTCACTGATTGTTGACCTTCTCGTGTCCCTCTCCATTATTAGACAAAGTGGCCATAAAAATCCTGGACAAGACCAAGCTGGATCAGAAGACCCAGAGACTGCTATCCAGAGAGATCTCCAGCATGGAGAAACTGCACCATCCCAACATTATACGCCTCTATGAGGTTTGACTTACACACACAAACACATACTGTCTCTCTCTTTCCCTCATGCTCATGTGTGCGTATGACCTTCATTTGATCCCTTAGGGCTTTTTTAAGGATCACCTGCCTTCACACCTGCCTTTTTGGTAAGGCACTCTCTTCTGTCCTCCCCTTTAGGTGGTGGAGACGTTGTCACGGTTACACCTGGTGATGGAGTATGCGGGAGGAGGCGAGCTCTACACTAAGATTACGACAGAGGGGAAACTCTCCGACATCGACAGCAAGATTGTCTTCTCTCAGATCCTCTCTGCTGTCAAGCACATGGTCAGCTCCTCCACCACATGCTGTATAATTTGATGTTCTATGGGAAAACCTCTCTGCATATGGTTGATTGTATGTCTCAAAATGATTGAAAACAAAACCTCAATTACATCTAGTGGTACCTCATGCTCAATCTGTGCATCTCAACATCTGCTGTCAATTTATCAGTTTGCTCTCCACCAGAAGGTGTCACTGGGACTGAAGCCCAACAACTCCCACATTTGACCAAATTAAAGCAAGATGCAGATCAACAGAGCTCCTGCCTGTAACACTGATAATCATGTTTTCTGATATCTTTGAATGTGTTATCAAAACAGATTTCACAGTAAAATTATTAATGAAATATTCCTAGCTGTAGAATCTTTAACCCAGATGCATCAAATGCTGCATACTTTGCTGATATTGTGGCACATCTGGGAAAATCTCTGTAAGAATGTAATTGATATAAGCAAAAGTTGTTTAAAAGCTGCATAAATAAAGACACTTCTCATTGTTTTCCTCTGCAGCATGACAACAACATCATCCACCGTGACCTGAAGGCAGAGAACGTCTTCTACACCTGCAGCACCTGCGTCAAGGTGGGCGACTTTGGCTTCAGCACCCTGAGCCGCCGTGACGAGACACTCAACACATTCTGCGGCTCCCCGCCTTACGCTGCGCCCGAGCTCTTCCGAGACGAGCACTACCTGGGCATCTTTGTGGACATCTGGGCCCTGGGGGTGATGCTGTTCTTCATGGTGACTGGCACCATGCCGTTCAGGGCGGACACCGTGGCCAAGCTGAAGCGCTGCATCCTGGAAGGGGCTTATGTTCTGCCCTCATGGGTGCCAGAGCCGTGCCAGAGGCTGATCAGGGGGATTCTTCAGCCCCTGCCATCGGACCGATGCAGCGTGGAGCAGATGATGGGCTGTGAGTGGCTTCTCCCTGTGGACTTCCCTCGCGCCATGGAGCCCTTCAAACTGGACCCGTCCCACTTGGCGGAGAGCACGCCATCTGAGCTGGAGGAGGAGGAGCTGGAAGTAAAAGGAGCACTGGAGATGCTAGGAATCACCTCCGAACACATCCTCAACAACCAGGGTAAAGACTGCAGGAGCTCCATCACGGGGGTCTACAGGATCCTGCTGCACCGGGCTCACAAGAGACGAGCCGTAGAGACCATGCCTGTGGTCACACATGTGGTCGAGACAAGTGTGTCGAGCAAAAAGGAACGTTTAAAGGTGTACCGCAGTTTACGGCACACATCAAAACTCTGTGTGATTCTGTGACAAATAGTTCTGCCTCACTCTGGAAATGAATAGACATTACAGTCCGAGATGAGATTGCATGAATTGAGCCAGACTTCATTATTGGAAGTAAAAAAATAAATAAATAAATAAAAAGTGCTTTTTAGTCCAGCAGTAAGTTGAAATTGTGCTATGTGAAGCCAATCACCTCTTGAAGTCAGAATTTACTTATTTTTAGTATTTTTCCTCAAAATTAAATCAGTCTCTGTGAGAATGTTGCCAGCAGATCATGATTGTCTCCTTTTTTTGATGTGAACTTGGACCTGGACTGTAATAAGATTTGGATAAGTCGTGAAATCTAAATAGAGTTATTTATGTAAACACATGGGCTGTTATGATGATTAGATGACATAACCTGTACATGGATCATGCTGCCAGACACCTAGCCCACTCAGCTATCTGCTCAATTTTACTATACACCAAGAAAGCCTATGAAGTATCAATGTAGCACTATTAAAAGCAGAAAGAGCTTGAAATCCCCATTATTGTGCTGAGGCGATAACGAATGAAATATGAAGTCAAGACATGGACTACCATGTCTTTAATGTTTAATTGCACTTTTCTTGGATGCCTTAGTTTTCGTCTCTGTTGTGTTACAATGTCACACAAGATGGTTTCATCTCATGATTCATGTACATCATAATGAACAGATGTACTACAGAGATATTACACAGCATCTTAACATCTTATCTGAATGATCTCTATGAGATGTTCCTGCTGTTACATTGGTTGACCGTGTCCTGGCTCAGCAATGCTGAATGACCCTGTTTTTTTCCTGGTCTGAAAAGCCAATTCATGGCATTAAGCTATCAATACCAATCACCAAAGCTATCAGTTGTTGATGTGGCAAATCAGTTTAAGCAGCCTCTTTTGTTATGAGTTATTGACTCATTAGACTCTGTAATTGGGCTTATGTTATCATCTGATGCCATATTCATGCTGCATATGTAGTAATTAAAATAAATGAATTTGAAACATAGTCTTGTTTTTTCTAAAATTCTAAAAATAGGTTATGATGCCCTGAATATTTCTGTTTATTTATTTAATTAATTATTTATATCATATGTTATCATTAATGAATGCTGTGTTTATTATTATTATTATTATTATTATTATTATTATTATTATTATTATTATTATTATTATTATTATTATCAGTAGTCGTAGTGCAGAGATTCATCATTTGGCATGTGGTACATTTGGTACATCTTACTATACTACATTTCCCAGAAGGACCTTAGAAGACGCACGCACGCAAAATCGTCTTTACGTGATGACGCAAATTTTGCCTTGTTGGAAGGTGATTTCCTGAGGAAGACGTGTGACCGGAGACAGTAGCAGGAGTAACAGAAGCGCTGAGAAGACAAAACAAGAGACACCGAGACACACTCACTCGAATGATATTTCATCTGCTGTAGTAGAACGGTAAGAAATTAAGCATCGATATTAGCTGTCTCTGCTCTTTTTTTATTCTGTTTTCTGTCACTGACGACCACGCCCTCTCGACAATAAAAGCCCATGACTAGCTAATCCAAATTTCCAGCTAGCGTTAGCCGACTTGCTTTTGTTGCTTAGATATTTCCTTCTTTATTCCCGGCACTGGATAATGGATTTTACTTTTGCATCGTGTTAAAATCAGCGGTTCATCGATCATTTCGCTTCTTGCCTGCTGCTAAATAAGTAGGTCATGCACATCTTGGGAAGTGTATTCTCTCTGACAGTAAACGACAGTAGAAGACAATAAACGTTGCACAGAGCCCAAGCCTGTGTAACGGACTCGGCTTTTCACGTTTTTCATAAGTAATACAAAATAAATAAATAATAATCGCAACTGTATTGTGGTTGCATGGCATTAATGATCGTGCGCCTTATTTGTTTTGACACTTGATCTTGTGTTTGTATGCAGTCAGTTCTCATGACTGTGGCATGTGGGGGCGGGTCTTAAAGCAGGATGATGTCATTTTAGGACCCTGGCGATGATGCAACATTAAGCTGTTTACATGGCAGTTTAATGCTAACCTCTAACCTCTCATATTCAATATCCTACCTTATCAGTATAGGTACTGTTGTGCCATCGTGGCAGTGCAGTTAGGTTCTCGTTGTAACTGTAAGGTGATTTTTTCATTTAAAAAAAAAATCAGAAGAAACAGACTTAGATTTCACTGATCATGGAGGCTCCACTACTATGTCACTAAGTGCAACCCAAACTTTCTCCATCATTCCATTAACACCTATCAATACCAATATGATTCTCATTTGATCCTAGTAGGATCAGTTCACTGCTTACCTTGACTGATATTGGCTTTAAAAGGCAATATGGTTATTGGCCCAGTACTATTTTTTACTGTCAAATTTTGGGCGATTTTAACATTGACATTTGTGGGACCTTTTTTCTAGGAATGTAACTATTAATACAACTGTAAAAACAGGAACAGAGTAAAACTAACATGACCTTTTGTTTAAAGAACACGTAATCCTATGGCAGGCCTATCTGACAGGCTTAACCTGTTTTCACCTTTATTTGTACATATTGTTATCAGTATTGGCTGTCATGGGTGAGAAGTTTTTGAATATCAGCATCAGCCTAAAAAAATGTTAGTGCCTCACTAGTTACAAAACACCCCAGCAGAGTGGAAGGTTGCTGATATGGGGGGTTAAAAAATGGCCTCACAACTCTCCACATCACCTTGTTGCCATGTGATACTAGCCTCTGCAAGGATGAATACATTTTCACAAGATTATTAATGTCAAGACTATAAACTTAATTCACACAATGTGGCCTGTATATTGCTGTGTTTATACAGATGTCAGTAACAGAAGACCTTCCAGACATGGATGGAGCAGAATTATTAGGGCTCCTCTTCCAGGATGGAGAGAACGGGACAGCTGAGCCCTTTTTCCCTGATGGGGACGGGCTCATTGAGGACTGGCTCTCTGAACATGATGTAAGACTCTCCGATGCCCAAGTTTTGACTTCAGCTAAACATATTAATGATACCATATTGATTACCTCCCTCCCTAGAGGTCTGCCCAAAAAAAAAAAAAAAGATTCCATCAGTTATATTGCTGCTAGCCAAGACAACACCTGATATATTGTTTTTTGTTTACTATTAAATGACTCAAACTGCTTCTACTATGTATTTTCAGATTGCAGAGTTAAAGCTCCTGAGAGCACTTTTGCCTCATGGCTGTGTCATTAAGATCGATAGCTGTAATAAAAACTTTATTTGTTTAGCACTTTCCTAAACTAAGCGCTTTACAGCCAAGACAAACTCCAAGACACAAACCATGTTACACAAGGAAAGAAGGAGACAGTTGTGCAAACCTAGGAGTGGGAGTGGGATATGGACCCTGATTGTGGGAAGGTTTGTGAGGTTATACCTACAAACCAATGTGGTAAAACAACAGTAGAAAGAAAAACAACCTGGTTGCCATGTGAGCAAATTTAGCTTTAGGAATTTGTGTAGCACTTTAAGGCATATAGGTGTTATGATTTGCTGAATAATGCTTTCTTTTTTTTCCCAGATGCTGACAGGAATGGATACCGAGGACTTTCTGTCCTGCTTGCTGGAGGGAGAAGACAGCACAGCTGCCATCTGCCCCTCCCACTCTCCCCTGGGCAGCGACAGCGGCATTTCTGACGACAGCAGCACAGCTGGCGGGGGTGGAAACAACAACCTTCTGGGATGCCCGAGCCCCCAGGGCAGTGACACTGACCTTGTGCCCAGCCCCAGCTTCTCCCAGCCCAGTCCAGTGTACTCGGACCCTGCCCTGGCCCCAGGAGAGCTGCAGGCAGAGAGCCCAGAGGCCTTCGCAGTTCAGGCGGATCACAGCTACTCTCTGCTGCAGGGCGCAGGGAGTGAGCTGGATATCCTGCAGAGTGTGAGAGCAGAGAAGCCAGATACTGATGTCTTCATTGATTTGGGTAAGTGTGTGGGACCAAGTTCAAGATCTCTCAAAATTTGTTGGCTTGATAGGTTTATTGAAATATTTTATCACATCTTCCTCCACTCCTTGAATTAGGCTTAATATTGATATCACCTTAAATGTCATAATAAAGCAATAAAGGATAATTCCAGCCATTCCATTTTCCATCAAATTAATGATAATTGATAATTTAATAATATTGGCATGCTCACCTTCTTGTGAGTTCCTGGGAATATTCTGTAATATTTTAATATTTCAAAATATGTACTTTGAAAAACAACTTAGACTAGAATGTAGAAGATAATAACTGGAAAATGATATACATATTTGAGTTTATTTTAAATGAGTATATTTTTCTTTTCTATCAGATGACCTGGAGACTGATGAGACAATGGAAGAGGACTTGACTGATGAGCTGCCCTGCACTTTGGCCATAGAAGACTCAATACATGATTCAGCACAGCCCAACAAAACCGAACAGGTCAGTTTTTGCTCCTCATCTAGACATCAGTTCAGTCTATATTAGAAAATACTTAATTGTGTATCATTAGTATGTCTGTTTCCAGTTTTGTGAGTTGGTTATGGAACAAAAGAAATTACACAGCGCATTTTGTGACTTTGGCGCCATCAAGTGGCCATTTGTTGAATGATGGATAACAACAACAACAACAACAGGTCATTGAAAAAAATCTGTCCTTCCTCCCTCCAGTTCCAGTTTAAGGAGATTGTGCTGACCGAGGAGGAGAAGCGGCTTTTGGCAAAAGAAGGGGCAACCATTCCCACATACATGCCTCTCACAAAGGTAATAATACTGTTTCAGAAACTGTTACAGATAAGGTCTATCATGAACAGTAAAATACTATGATGCTATGATCCTTACATTGTTTACTGGATAAATATTAAAGAGGTACAGATATTTTAGTCAGAGTCTTTCTGCTGCTAAAGATGATGTTATATGAACTTCAGCAGCTGTCTCAAAAAATTTCCCTCATTGTATCCCAGGCAGAGGAGAGAACCTTGAAGAGGGTGAGGAGGAAGATCCGCAACAAGCAGTCAGCTCAGGAGAGCCGCAAGAAGAAGAAGGTCTATGTCGATGGACTGGAAAACAGGTGAGAAAATTAAGATTGCATGTCTGAATCAGAAAAGAATTATCTCTATTAAAATCACCTCATTAAATTTAAAAGTCTTTTACATTAATAGAGTAGCTTCTGCTTCTGTTCTGAGGGTTGTAGTTTGACCCACTACACAACTTTCTGCACCAAACCATTTCAAATTATCTCCCTATTGCATCTGTTTGACCTGAATGCAGGTAACAGATAAATCTGTCAAACATGGATCTCGTTATCTCGGGTAATAGCGCATTCCTGTTTTGATACAAAGCATGCATGAGTAGGGAATCCAAACCATTATCATACAATGATATGATTGGATGGCATAGCACCGTGAGAACCAATTTTACTCTGGTTGAGCAAGCAGCAATAATGGAAGGGTATGAAGAACATGTCTTATCAGAACACATAACTACTGCTAGAGCCTCTAAAATGAGACAGAAATCACAGCAGACATTTGCATATAAATGAAATGCGTAAGAAGACTATTTACAGTTGCATGTATGACCCATATTGCATCATTGTTGTTGCCTTTGTATTTACCTAAACAGCACACGCCCAAAGAGGACATTTAAAAATAAATAGAAAAGAATAGAAAACTCTTGTCAAATTGTCAACAAACTTCATGTGACTCAGTTATCCATGTATGGGGTCCAGGTAAAACAACAAGCTACACTAACTTGGTATTAAGCTCTAACTTAAAGAAAAACTGAGCAATAATTGGGGCTTTTCTAGATCCCTCTGATTATTGGAGAAATTAAAAGCCTCAAACCACACCAAAGATTATGTCTTTAATCTCCTTTATTTTAGGCGATAAATTGCTTGATTTCAAGCCTTTGTTTGGATAAAAATGCTTGTGGACTGAACTTATGTACTGCTTACCACAGGGTTGCCATCTGCACAGCACACAATCTGGAACTACAGAAGAAAGTCCAGCTGCTTCAGAAACAGAACATGTAAGATGATTAATCTCAACGATGTTGCTTTTAGTTTAATATTTAGCAACAATGTCATAAATATAATAAATGCTTACCTCCCTCTCCTTTGGCTCTTACAGATCCTTGATAGAACAACTGAAGAAGCTGCAGGCTATGATGAAACTGTCCACCATGAAGACTAGCACAACCAGCACTTGTGTTATGGTACGAATACTGCTGAACATAGAGCTGCTTGTTCACTCAATTACTCCCCTGATCACTCACTCACACTAATGACTTGGCAGCTCACATTTGTTCACATATTTTGTGTCAAGTTCCTGATTCTTTGGAACAAGGATTTTGTTCATGCCACACATTTTTTTCTCACTCCCACCTCGCTTTTGCCTTTCAGGTGTTCCTGCTCTCTTTCTGCCTCATTGTCTTCCCCTCAGTCAACCCATTTGGCAGCAACACTGGACAGAAGGAGCTCTACACACCCTCCTCCAGTAAGTTTTTTTTTCTGTATATGTACAGTAATAGCCTTTGTTTTGTTGTTTTAGCTTTGCTTGCCATGGCTTATTTTGATAAATATCGTGCACATTTTATTTTTATTTAACACACCACCCACCCTCCAAAGCCAGAGTTTATTTAAAGTGCAGTATCACACCAAAGTCTCTCAGCACGCTTTACAACAGTAAAACAACAGAATGATAAAGCAACAGTGAAAGGGCTGAAAGGGGACTTTATAATAGAAGCATGAAAACAAAAGTAGCACATGGGAAAAGGACAGAAAGTCGGCAGATATGACATGTTACAGCAGTAGAAAAATTAGACAGTTAAGATCCATAATAGCACAATGAAAATAGATAGGTTTTGAGTCATTAGAAAATATCTTGGCATTTTATAATTGGTTTAGGGAGTCAGAAGAATCATGCAGTCAGTTACATGTTTTTTTTTTTTAATGTAAGATATGTCGTTAATGAAGAAATGTGTGTGAAAAGATGTATGACTGAGGTCTCTCTTTGTCAAGGATTTGTAATTACAAAATATGCATACCTCTAACTACATAAAAACTTTTCTCCTCCATTCTTGCAGTCATGTCCAGGACCTTGCGCTCGTTTCCACCAGAAAGCACAGGCGCCATCTCCAACATGGATTCTGAAGAGGAAGAAATCTACCTGGTGCCGCAGGCCGAGGTGGATAACGTCAAGGCCATCTTCGCTGGCGGTCAGAAGAACCACACGCCAGACTACCAGAGGGTGGAGCAACCTGACTCAGAAACCGGCATCAACAGCAACTCCTCGGCAGACTTCCCCAACCCTGCTCAGGCTGCAGAGATGAAGCCGGGGTCGGCCGGCGGAGAGGGAGGCTTGCAAGAGGGATCCATTGATGCGGTAGTGGCGTCTGCTGTGGCCTACGAGGTCCCAGGGACTAAAGAGAACTGGATTGACCGAAAACCCACGTCTGTCATTTTGCAGCAGCATCGCTCAGATGAGATGTAGGAGACGTGGACGGATACAACCAGCAGAGGGAGCCATATTCCCAATGGCTTTAGATGCCAAAGGGAAACTTAAACTTACATAAAGGGAGGATGGGAAAATAATTGTCAAGATACATGATCTCTCTGTCTGACCCTACTTTTCCTCTGTAACATTCTTCTGATGTACTACTGTTCTTTTGTGAGCACTTTGTTCTGATTTTTCTGTGAAATTGATCAAGAAGGACTTTTCCCCACATGAAGGCAGTGTTGCTTTTACAATAAGAGAATAGAGCATCACAGAGATAACATGCAGGACTGTATGTTTCCTCTTGCTAAGACCACAGGCCACATAGATACTGAGGGTTCTTGCCAAACTGTAAAAAAAATGGTGCTTCATAACCTTGTTATTTTGCAGCACCATGAATAAGAATTTTTTTCATTCAGCCTATCATAGATACTTCAAGAAATATCCCTTAACAGCCTTAATGTTGCCCCAGCAGAGCCAGTTCACCGGTTCCCAGGGAGAGTCTTGATTGGCTGCAGTCTCAACCTGTCTTTCATTGTCTCCAGCAGATCCAGATGCTGATGGTTGACCTCATTCTCCCACAATGAATATTTATGAAAAAAGTAGTGTAATAGTTTGCACAGTCAGCCAGTAACACCCATAGCATAGCACAGTCTAGAATGCTTTATTCCCATTATGCTTGATCAAAGTGGTTGGTTGACCACTGTACTGCTTTAGCCATTGCAGGACATTTGGCCATTTAGAAGACTTGTAAAGTTTCTTAGTACTTCCCTTGTAACAAGGGTATTCATGCTCCTTTTAATTTTGGAACATTTTGATTTTTATGTTGTACAGAAAAGCAAGAAAAAAAGAATAGGAAAGACACTTTTGCCATTGTTAATTGACCCCCAATTTATCCTCGTTATCTGTTCTTTTACAACTTTTGGGAACCGTTTTCATCTTCAAAATCTTGTCTGAAATACCTCTCAACAGCCGTGTGTCACAAAGGGGGCTTAATATATTTGTTCAGTAAACTGTTGCAGTAAAATATTATACTCAAAAATGTAATGACCTGTTCTGTCAGTGAGGCATTTTTTCTTTTTTTATTTATGTGTATTTGTTATATTATTAGCATTGCTAAATGGAATCTAAATGGTATTGGAATTGCATTTTGCTATGATTGACCGTCAATGAGATTTTAAATGTTGATCATGTTAAAAAAAATGCACTGACATTTGACATAGTCCAAGAATGGAATGTAAATAAGCTTAAACGATTGTAGCTCTTCCTTACCTTTGAATTCTTTATGTATGTATGTATAAGACATGTCTCTGAATATCCAGAATAATAATAAACTTTTTATATATCAACATAACCACTTGACTATTCCCTGTTCATTAGTATTGATAAACAGTACCTCAACACTCAATTGTGATTGCTACGTACTTTACAAGATCATGCAAGAGCCACATTGGGTTGAAACATTACGCAAGTGTGGGAACAAAAGTGTGTGGGTATTATTTTGCTTAGGTTTGTACCCTGAAACTAACACTCCAAAAGTTTTTTGGAGTGTTAGTTGACTTAACATGCATCCTCTTACAGTAACACCCTACTGCATATTTTTATTGTCAGACACATTAACACTTAGCCTCCAGAACAACCACAGCCGTTGGCAGTCACTTAGCAGCTCTAATAAAACATTTGGGAGTTAAGTACCTACCTCAAGGTCACTTCAATAGATACTGAGATTTTTCCCATCATCTTAGCCTCGCTGCTTACTGACTTCTTACTGTAAACAACATAATTCCAGACACAAATGTCAGTCTATATTTATCAACTGGTATAGAAAACAACAGAGCTGTTTGAGTTGGCTTCAAGGACCTTCTTGAGGACATGAGAGCCTAAATTGAATGTCAGTGATAAACCCTTTATCCCCATAATCAAGAAAATTATTATTGTTATTATTATTATTATTATTATTATTAATTTTTTTTATCAAGAATGTAGGTTTTTGGGACACCTAATTATCACTTATTTCTAAATTGGATTACAGGCATGTTGCCTCTTCGCCATTGAATTTCAGCATTTTCTACTGCAATTCCTGCTTACAGCTAAATTGCCATGCCAGGCAGATGATAATTTGTCTGCATTTAGAAGTATCCTCAGCTTTGGGTAATAACAGCATACGAACTGATGACTCATAACTACGGAGTGGGATCATGAGTCATCAGCTTATTCAACATGTTCAGACTAGTTATGTAGAGGAAAGGTCACTCTGGACATCACCAGCAGGTGGCAATGTTCGCCCAAAATCTGACACTGAATGTTGAAAGAAGAGGACAAACTCTCTTGTCAACACTGGGGTCAGCTCAGCTCATCAGATTGGGAGCATAGGATACTGGTTGTCACGTGATCAAATAAACAGATCCACCTGTGGTCCAGTAAATGTCTATATGATTCATAAAGATACCTCATTTGACACGTCATCGAACGAAAACCCTGACCTCCCCTAATGAAAAAAAATCCTATAATATTCATACAATCGAGACATAATATAACGTATAGTGTGTCTAGGCTTCATAGTGGTGACTCTATGGTGATTCTTCTTCTTCTTCTTCTTCTTCTTCTTCTTCTTCTTCTTCTTCTTTGGTATTGTTTGGTTTTGGTCTTGTTTTATCTCCTATGATGCAATGTTTCTATTATTTTAAAATGTGTTTTGGTAAGTCACATGTCTTCCAGGTCTATGTGCATAGTTATTATCTGGATCTTTACTAAAAAACAAGTCAAGACTGCTGATTCATGACAAGTCAACTGGAGCACAAAATTGCACAGCCCAAGGCACCTGTCTGAACAGAATGTTGTTGAATGTAACAACATGCAATCCCACCACCGATAAGAGTCAGTTTAGTTTAAATTGGCCTAAAGGCGCATTGGCCCCGGCACGTGGCGCTTTTAAGGAGGGGGTCCGCGCATCTGTCGGGCATCAGCCGGTCTGCCGGAGACCCCTGAATGGACTGGGATGATAAGAACACACACACACACACACACACACAGATGCACGCACGCTCACACAGATGCACGCACGCACGCACACACACTCCTCCACTCCTGAAAGAAACGGGGGCAGGTGGAGGACGAACGCATTGTCCTGACACAGAGTCGCTGTTGTCTCGGCGGTGAATCGACACGCGTCAAGAAAGACTGGCAATTATGCACAGGCTTCCTTTTGAATGGACTAACACAACACTGGCGTGTGCCGGTCACAAGCTGTTCTGGTCACTCCTCCAAACATCCAGCCCTGGAGAAATCCTCCGCCTATTCAGGTCAGGCTAGGCTTGCAGATCTCACTTTGCAGGACAAATCTGTAACTCCGGGCAGACTGTAAACACAGCATGCCAAATAACAAGACTGCTGGTTCACCCACAGCACGCATGTGTGTGCTGTTCAGAGCAATGATGCAAATAGTAGGCAAGTCTAGGAATATTGCCGGAGTTCAGGAACAACTCGATCGGAATCCAAAAGTGGAAGGGGATGTCCAGCAGTGCTTGATAGACCTCCAGGGGGTCCCCATGCAGGCGGATGGGGGAATAACTGAATTACTAT
>OMLF01009029.1:7226-20017 GCA_900302615.1 Holocentrus rufus
TTTCTCGGGGAGCTCAGGACATTCAGGAACACTCTTAATGGAAATCATCCCAGTTGGAGAATGTATGATCATTGTGGTCCCAGGTTTCACTCTCACCACTGTTGGTCTAGACAATCCAACACTAAAACCACCAAAATCTTCACATGTGGTTCCCGGAGACTAAATCTAATGTAATGAGTGAATGGGGGTGGGGTCGGGTGGAGGTGGAGGGCTGTGGGCAAGGGAGGGAGAGGGCGAGTAGAGGGGGTGGTTACCGTTTTCATTTTTTTACTGTCAGCCTCTCGGGCTCTGTGCCTCTGCAGCAACTCCTTGACCGTGGTCTTCACTCGGACGCCCTGGTACACCTTCGGCTTTTCTGCATGACAAGAACAAAGAGCAGCGTGGCGCTCATGTTTACTAAACAGCCACCATCGGACCAGACAATGACACACACTGACAACCTCCCCAGCTCCTCTCTTCTCAGCCCCCCACACCCCCCACTCCTTAAAGTCTAATTTTACCCTCAACTCCAACTAATTTCATACATCATTTTTTTCCCCAATAAAGTGCAATTTCTTGGTGAAGACATGTATAGTCTCAGACATTGACAAGTGAAAAGTGTTGCATCAGATTTAGCAAACGTTTTGGAAAATAAAATGTTGTCTATACCCGTAGAATATGGGGATACTGTACAAATGTATATTTCTGTGGAACACTTTGGTGTCCAGAGTTTTGTCCGTAAATGCCGTGCGTAAAAGCGCATTGACAGCGCTCGCTCTGCGCCTTGGCTCCGGCCTTGTACGCCTTGTTCTCCCCTTCCGAGGCTCCCAGCTTCCCAGCTCAGGGGCCCCGCTTTACGGCACTGAAACGGCTTGGCGTTTCCTATTACCCCCGGTCCGTAAACTCTTTGACTCCAGTCTGTGTTACTGAGCTCGCCAGCCACCCCGCCCCAGACCAGGAACAAAGGAAAGCGGCGCAAAATACACTAACGTAAGTGTGCATTTCGAATTATATATATACAAAACAGCGATGAGATGTTAAAAATGACAAATCCGATTCATTCCCGAAGTTAAAATATGAGTGTATGGGGATCGTTTAGTATAAACCGCAGACAAAGGCGCTGCTGGCTGCCGCGTAAAACGAGTAGGCTACCAGAACAAAGAGGCAAAAAACAGGCTGAAAACAAGCTCGATCGGGATGAAATAATAATAAAAAAGTGGTTTCTTGCGCGAGAAATACTGATAACTTTATCAGTGCGATGTGCAGTTGCGTATAATAACCGATTCTAAAGGTTGAAGTTTGAGTTGGTAAAAAATAACCGCATTGATATAAAAGAAAAACCCAGTTGCGCAACTTTGTGTCATCTGGAGCCTGCAGCCAGTTAATATGGTTTCAGCGTGGGCTTCACTTTCTTTAACTTATGAAACTTAAAGAGCGATTTCACTCCCACACTGTGTATAATTTGGAAAATATGTATCCCACTATTCCTTCCTCTGTTATTTTACTCAAATCACCCCGACCCCCCCATCTTGGATATCTGCATGTGCAAGAGCGTGGCACTTATTCGGGAATAATTGGCAGTATTTTTTGTATAAGTTCCTAACAGTCTGGTTAAGGAACCGGGGGGACGCCTCGTATTGGTAGCCTACACGTAATTTAAAGGCGTAATTTAAAGCAGTCAGGAGTGGTAAGATGGTGCGAAACGGCGATTCGATAAGCGTAGCCAGTGCCGTGAAATCCCATCTGATAAATATTCATACATCGTAATGTCACTTCACGATTTGTCTTAAATGTAGCGAATAAATTGGCAAAATTGCAGAACAAATACACCCCACTCTAACTCGGCTGCTCCTAACGTCTCTTTTACGCACAGGTTATACAGGCAAAAGGCTGGGGCTGAAATTTCAGTTCCATCAGCAATTAAACTATGATAAAATGCTGTTGCAAAATATAATCTGCAGGTCTCGACGTGTGTCAGAAGACGGTTGGCATAAGAATAAAACTTAAAATAAATCCATAAAAGTCCTTATATAGGGCTGTTTGAATTATCAAATCCTGTTGAGTTACAGCTTAAGAATCCATCTACTAGGAAGGATTACAGGTGGCATTATTCTATAAAGATTTACCATTTGAAGATTATTTGGACACCATGTGCGCACTTTACAGCTTTAATGAACGAATGAATGATTTAGTAACCTATAGGAAAGCAGCTTTTCACTCTGGATGTGACGCTTATAGTGTGCTGCCCTTAAGTCTGGTTTTAAACATTTCTCTTTTCTCTTTTCTGTGTTACAGGAGAAAATACATCACAATTATTTCCCCACTTGAAAATCCGATGGCAAACTCACCAGACATGATGGCTGAGATGAAGAGAAAGGCTCCCTGGAGAAGACCTATGGGACTCCACAACGTCCTTTACTGCTTCAGCAAAATGGCCAAGAACGAAATTTTCGTAAAAGTCTTAAAAAATCTCAACACAAATGTCTTCCAACAGCTCCAGAGCATACAACAATATTGTAATATAGCTGGGGATATATTAGTTTGAGATTTTCTCCCTCCATGCCTACTATTTAAAACCCCTAGAACTCAATGATTTGACAATGATTTGATTGCGCGTTACTTTCAATTTGAATATTCAGGGGCAACTCAAAAATATAGATTTTTGACTAAAATTCACCACATAGAGGCAAAGTATAGGTCTTTCTTTAATAGAATATAATCATATTTCACATTTTGACCAAAAAGAAATTAATGTTTTATTCATTTTATCATTCTTTATGGATTTCAGGGCATCACTCCCCCCTCATTAAGCTCTACAGCATTAGGACAGTTATATGCACCATTCAAACATCGCTAATGACTTTAGAGCTGCGATGAGACGTTTATTAGGACACCTCGATGTGCCAATAGCAACTTACAAGATATTTTTTAACTTTATTCCCAACAAAAACACATAAAAGTGGGAAAGTAGTGGGCGTGGCAAAGGGTAGTAGCCATCTTTGGCATCGCAGGCCCCAAGCTCCCAAAGCAAGTGCTTTACCTGCAGTCACCTGTTGAAGGCTGCAGGGAAACGCTTACGATTTCTCACCGTTTTCCTTTTTTCCCCCTCCGCACAACTTTTTGATTAGTTTGAGAAATGTTTCAGAGTAAGGAAGATAATCCCAATGAAGACCGGTGGAGCCATAAGGAGTGTCTTTTTAAATAGACCAGCCTTCATAATTCACGTCCAAGCACTAAATCACATGCATTCAAATGTTACAAGCTGAGCAATAATAATTGGTTTGTTTTTCTTTTTCTTTTCTTTTCTTTTCTTTTTTTTACAGGTTGCACAGAAAGCAACACACTGAAAGTCGACAGACATTTAAGTTAGCAGAAAATTGGGTTTCTATATAATTAGCTACACTGAAATTAAACATCAAAATGATTACAACAGTTTTACACAACTAGGCGGACATTCTGCAATTTGATCAAATAATACTCAGTAACTTCTTTTATTGTTATTCCCACTCCATGTTAAAATTGGACACCTTTATAAAGCCAACATTACATTAGCATGTGTGTATGTGTTTCATATCCGCCTTTGTAAAAGCCAAGCAGATCATCCGTTTATCACACAAGTATCATTAATAAGGTTTCCCATACACACCATTACACACACTAAGTACTCTGGCCCCCTGGTGCAGAAGGCTCCCCTGCACTCCGGCTGCTCTCGGGCCCTGCTGCTGCAGCTCGCAGGCTCCTCACCTGCTGCACCGGCGGTGCAGGAGCTCCACCTAGTGGCCAAAAATCGGAGCTACTTATCTCGGTTGACCTGCTATCAATTCAAAATAAGTCTATATTGTTTAAATTTTACCTGGCTTTATTTAACGAGTTTAATAAAATAATTTTCACAGTATAACAGTGTTATTTTTTATTGTGTTTATTCCTTGGTCAAACAGAAAAACCTTTGTTTTCAAATCCAAATTTGGTTGCTATATGAATTCCAAATATGTCATCATAACAATTATTTTGGAGCACAAATAAATACATGCAAATATTGTATCTACAAGAATATATATTTATAGCCTACTGAGCCCTTATTCATAGATAAATCTGGATAAGGGCTCATTTCTAAATCACAAAAGTAAACCTTTTACAAGAGCAATACTGGGATGAGTTTCTCCCAATGATGACTGGTTTGTAATTAATGGTACTGATACTATATATATTTTCCCCCTTTAGAGCTGACTGGCAATCAATCTTTCATATACAAACAGATACATGAAGTTCAAACAGGTTTTTGAATCCCAAAGTTGGCTCTGTGGACACCCTGTCATCCCCAGAACAGCTTAATTCTGCAAGTTATCTCCAAAAAGTTTAAGACTCACGATCCTGGCTGTAGTTTTCACACTCTCCTGTATTATTTCCCTACCTGCAGTGCATTTGGAATTCTGTTCTAGATCATATCAAACAATCTCCTCAGATGAGGTTCACTGGTGAAAAATCTTAATTAAGGGTCCATGTCCTAAGATGTATCTAATTAGGGACCTTGGTGAACAAAGGCTACCACCCTCCTAGCCATCAATAAAACACCTAGCTGTTTGAATGAGTGAATATGCTGCATAGAGTCAAGTGCTTGTTGACTACATAACATCTCGTGTCAACAGTTGAGACAGTGATAAATTCCTTCCTCTCCAAGCCAGCGGATAATTCTAATTTGTGTTAATGTCCGTAAAAACGCCAGCCCCATGATAGATTCTCAGTTGTGGACTATCCAGTCAATAGGACCTCCTAATCTCATAGGGGGACCAGGAGCTGCCTCCATCCTCTTTAGCCCAGGAGGGGTGAGCCTCGCTGTGGGGCGGAAGGCTGCCGTGGCCCTCCGCCGCCTCCTCCGTCACCATCTTGGACACCAGGTCACTGACGGCGGTGTTGGTCATGTAGGGGGGGCAGGGGAAGGAGGAGGGCGTCGGGTAGGAGCTGCTGGTGGTCAAGGGGTGGTAGTGGGCATCCTCCAGGGAGTGCAGGGTGTACGGCTGGCTGGTGGAGACGGGGCCCATGGAGGAGCCCCGGCTGGGGGAGCGGTACTGAGAAGGGCTCCCCGGCGGCTCCGGGCTCGGCATGGAGGCCGGGATGCTTACAGAGGCCAGGCTGTCCGGGCACAGAGCCTCCACCTGGGACACCGGGTCTGGAACCGACTGCTCCCATGACTCCCTCTACAACGAGGCAGGAAGGAGAGGAGAGCATGCATTCATTCATTTTCTGTAATCACTTAAAAGCTGAATTTCCCTCTTTTTTTTCATTTTTCCGCAACTTCTCTCTTCTACCTCTGTGTCAATTATTGATCTCCTACATTTCCCAGAAAGCCTTTCAACAGCCTCAGAAAAGGGGCTTTAACTTTCATTCAAAGAAGGGTGTCCAGGCATATAAACACAGCTAATTAGCCAGCTAAACACTTGGTTGTGTCTGTGACTCAGAAACACTGTGGCTGCATTGTATTATGGTCTTTAACTTTGGATAGATTACTGAAACATTTACTACTATTAAATTAATTAATTAGAGGTCAAGAGAATAAGAAAAATACATCACAAACAACACCATGGATCCAAAACACACTGCTAATGGCTGCTTTTCACAATGTTAAAGTGCTTTTGAGTGTATTTTCCCTTTAATGTTCAAAAAAGCCAAGCCTCAGTCCACTAACAGATGTTCTGAATTTTACAACTAAGCCATTTCAGATTTCAAAATGTCCCTCCCTGACTTTGTTTTTTTCTTTGTAGATGCCAGTGTTATTCAATTTTCAGAATCAGGAAACAATAGTTTTAATTTTATTTTGCAATTTCAGCTGGCTACTTTTGGTGTTGTGATTTTTTTTGTGTTCTTCGTAGTGTTATTCCCAATGAGGGCCACGGGGCGCTGGAACCAATCCCAGTATGCACTGGGTGGAAAGCAGTGACAGGTAATTCATCCATCACAGAACAAACACAAATAAACAAACATTCCTATCCCCTCTTGCAGTGAGGAGATTATGTTAAACACTGAACAACCCAGGATGTGATAAAGTAATTTTAGGCAGTTTGAACACTTTCAAGCATGTATTCTAAATAGGTTACAGACATACAAACTCTCAGCTGCAGTGTTCACTTAAGGTCAGTGCTGCAGTGGAAAAAACAAGAACTCCCACACCAGTAGAAAAAGAAAGAAATCCAAACGAGGCCGGCTGATGCAACAAAAGACCATCTGTCAGAATTGGTGATGTTCTACTGGCAAATGTTTGCACTCCTTGCAACACAGTATACCATGAATTTAGGACATAAAGATTCATATCAGGCTGAAAATGTGGGATAAACTGTGCGTGGGTGGGTTTACCCGCCTCTCTGCCTATTATGATCACGAGTCATATCCAGTCCTCCATCCTTGATTTCTGTCTGATTAACAAAGGCACAGCCACACAGAGAGAGACCCCCAGCTCCTCACCAGAAACAGATGAGAGGACTCTCCAGTGAAGGGAGGCAGGAGGGAGGACAGGGCCGACGAGGGGAAGATGGATCCCCCAGAGCTGGAGAAGGCCGCGGCGCTCCGGTAGTCCCCAAAGGTCTCTGGGTAGTAGCTGTCGATGAGGGAGGAGTAGCTGGCCATGGCGGAGGGGTCACAGCCCAGGGCTTTGCCCCCCAGCGGGGACGAGTAAACGTCGGTGGAAAACTGCTTGGTCGACGGGCAGAAGTCTGTGTCGGAGATGAAGGGACGCCTCATACCATAGTAACCAGGCAACATGTGAGATCCTGCAGGTCAAAAACAGTACTTTAGAATATGGATCAATAGTTTATACACTGGTACAAACATGTCATTTCATTTCTAATCATGTACAGTGTTGTTGTTTTGCATGTTCTTTTGTTTTATTATTGACATGACCGCTTTACTAAGAAGGAGGGATTGGTTGTTTATTCCCTTTTTTAATGTTTTTGTAATTTTATTATATATACTGTGTGCATATATATTTATTTAAAAATGTAAAAAAATGAAAAATGTTCATAGTATCTCGTACCTGTTCAATGAATAAATACATTATAAAAAATAGTACGTACGTTAATGATAGAGTAATGTTTTAAGGTTTAAGGTTGACTGATGCTACCAGTATTCATGTTACCAGTATGCTACCAGTATTCATTAATGTAAATTTGTCAATTTTTCAATACTAAAATCTTTCTTTATTTATTTATTTGAATGACAAGTATTCAGCGTTTGCCCCAGGATTTGAAAAATCTCTGACTGGCTGATATCCATTTTTTTTTGCAAAGGCCACTATACATCTTTTTCACAGCAGCCATTTTGATATGAAATAGCAGGTCTGTACCTAATATACATACTATTTCATGTCAAAATGGCTGTTGTGAAAAAGGTCTATTGGCAAACTGAAATACTGGTTTAACTCCAGTGTTTATAGTCATGTAGCAATATCTTGAGAGAGTTGCATGTTATTAACAGAATGAAGAGATTTTACAGATCCTCATTGGTCTTGAATAACGTAAGAACAAGTGAGAGTTGGGAAGGTTTTCGGTGGTTCAGCTAAACATCGAGTCTCACCTGGCATTTGGACAAATGAAGGTGGAGTGGTTGCTCCTCCCTGTGAGAGAAAAAAAAATACAGATATAATATGGCATGGCAATATGACATTTAGTCCAAAATACACTTGAACTTAGCAAAACATTTCACATTTGTACATGGCACGGGTGTTGATCAGAGTTTACTGAAGCACATTGTGCAGTTGACTTTGGTCACCAGCCCAAGCACCTCCCCCCCTTAAAAAAAATAAAAATAAAAATAAAATAAAAATGGAGCCTCTCTCCTCTTTGTTTGAAACTGCCTTCATTGGAATTTTCAGATGAAATTGAATGTATGAATGATGAATTCATATTTTGATCAGCGTTCACTATAATAATGACTTACTGTATTCTTGTTCTCTTTTCTCATGTATGCTATCTTTTGTTTGAACTGTTCTGATGAAGTGAGGGAAAACTGAGTTGTGGAGTTTCCTTGTTCGCATAAGTGTGATGTAGCTTCAATGAAGCTGCAACCAGCAGATACACAATATGGTTGTGACATTGTCTGGATGGAAACAATGTTTTTTTCTAAGTCTGAAGCTACTTAAGGGGAGATATAAGGGAAAGTCAGGGGCCAAGGATTTAATTATTGCTCTTGTCATGTTTATATTTTTCTTTGCTGTATACTATTACTATTTCTATTACTATTTACCATCTCAGTTTTCCCTCTGGGATCATCTTATCTTATTGACCAATATAGTCAGCTCTCTGCCTATTTCTACTCCACAGAAAGAGAGCTGGGTAGCATGAGAGAGAGAGAGGAGAGGGTGGGAATACAGATAGAGACATACTGACAGCGCTGCAGAGGACAGGCTCTCTTGTTTGCATATTGCTAACATGAAAGAGTTGATATAAAGGCTGCGCTGGCTGGGAGGCAAGCAAATTTTGAGGGCTGAATTTGAATGTCATTTGCCAATGCCAAGACTTCCTCATGTGGCCCAGGTATGGCTCAGTGCATCTCTGAAGGCTGTGTATGGAAATCAGCTCGTTCAAGCTCACGGGCCCACAGCAGAGCACAGCACAGCAAAGCACCAGACTTAGACATAATAAAGCTGGAAAATGGGAGGGTGGAGGGGTCAGAAACATCCAGAATGCAAACATCGGCTGTTGTTAATGTTGATGAGTAATTAGAAACGATAATGTAATTTGATCTCGCTACATATGAAACTATTCCTTCTTAATATTCTTCATAGTATCATATTCCTGCATCATATTCCTCATTTGTTCACTCATTTGAAAGTGAACAATTTCATATTTCTTTGCTATATTTTTACATAATAATAGTAATAATAATAATATTAATAATAATAATAATAATAATAATAATAAACGCAACCTTTCATACAAGAGATGGAGCTCATAGCGCTTTGACTCCTATTTGATATATTCTTCATCATATTCTGTTTTTCTTTGCTGTATCCTTTCACTACTTGCTGCAACAAACCAATCCCCCCCCCATTTTATCATAAATTTGGAGTATTGGTTGCCTATCAGTGAATCATTTTACTCAGGGATGGAATGGAGGGTAATCCCACTGAAACCCAGTATACCCAGTTTATAGATCTCTTTGTTTGTAACAATACTTTGCTACATTTTTTAGCTGACAAAGAGTATCAAACTAATATGAGGTTTTGAAGATAGGGCCTGATGGGGTAAAAATAAATTAGTGAATATAATTCTGAAAGAATATCTGATTTTTAATCAACACACAGCAATCTCTCACAAACTATAAATGTAACTCAAGCAACCTCATATACAAAATCACCAGCGGAGATGAAATTATGTAAGCACTCTGAATTTAGTGAGGACCGTAGGGCGATTCTAACGGCCAAGTGTCTCTCAGTCCTGTCTTACCATGTTGTAACATGAAGAGAATCACTTTTTGGTCAGAGTTTGCCCTTCTCTCTCAAAGGCCTTTTATGCACTGAGATAAAAGACAGCATTGGCTCCAATGGGGGTGTAGATGGCTTTAGCTACTGTGTGTCTC
The DNA here is from genome assembly GCA_900302615.1 of Holocentrus rufus. NCBI lineage: Eukaryota > Metazoa > Chordata > Actinopteri > Holocentriformes > Holocentridae > Holocentrus > Holocentrus rufus. The sequence goes on from OMLF01009029.1 coordinate 16,773, forward strand.
TGTGCATCATTAAGTCTTCATGGATCTGTCTATTATTCACTCATGACTTCATTTATAAAGATACAAGTAAACCTGCCATTGAATGGGCACCGAACTAAAGGCCAGGTACCTTTATACAACACAATGCACGTCAGGCATGGTCTATGATGTACAGATTAGATTCAACTTGAGTTAGCAAACAGAAAGATACTCAGTGAAAAAGACAAAAATGTGTATTTAGGGCAATGCAAGGATGTGTTACTTGTAACACATATTTATAGTGATAGAAGACAAAATAAAAATTACACCAATCCCACCCCCCACCCAAAACAAAACAAAACAAAGCAAAGCAAAACAAAAAACTAAAGGGTGCATTTAATTTCTATCTTGGCTTTTGCTATCTACATATTTGTAAAGTCCAAATGAAAGAAAAGTGTAACCAAAACATAGTAAGTGAATAAATAAATAAATAATTATTATTCTAATCAAGATTCTGAAGTCTATGAGAGGGCATATTATATATGTAGTAAAAGTACCAAAAGCAGAAGTGAGCTATTAATGCTATTGTTATTACTGCACTTGTCTTTGCACTCATTGACCCCTGAAAGAGGCACTTCACTTGTAAAACCACCTTGTTGATTCCACAATCACATCGTGCTGCCTGGCTTGGACCTGCACTCTTGTGACACATAGCTCCTCAAGTTCACAACACTGTCAACATTATACTTTTGACATAATTTATAAGTAATTTCTTGTTTTTTTACATAAAATACTGCAGATAGTGTTGAGATGCAATGTGGATGCAGGCTGGAGGGGCAGAAATAATCTCACTTAAACCTCAGTGGGCAAAGCCACAGTTTTTCAAAGAATGAGCTGGCTAATCAGCAAACTTCAAAAGCAAAGAAGCAACTCTGTTCAGAAATATATGTAAAACAGTAGCAGTGACTTCTTTTCCCCTGATTCATGACCACATTTATGGTCTTGTAACAGTCAGTCTACCTACCTAGCTTACCAATTTAAAAATGTCACTAGGCTAGCGAACCAGATATCCCATAGTACATTTCATATGGTTGGACTAGACTGTATGTTTCCAGTTACAGAGGAGAGTGCTAGCCTGCCTAACACCAGACACTAGAGGCTAACTCCAGAGTTGGTGAGGCTGTTTCCACCTTGTTGGCTTATCATGCAGATGATGAGGAGACTGTGCTGATGCTGGCTAGATATCACCAATTTGAAAAGAACGAAATATGATCATAATCGTAGCTGATGGTGTTGCAGGTTGAGGGGCAATGTGCATTTATTTGATTGGCAGATGAGAAGTGCTGCCGATTCAAACATTAGAACTAAACAAGGAAGTCTACAGTGAACATGAGGCCCCCCAAAATTGGTACATGTCGCCCTGGGTGTAATTATTATTATCTCTACTGGGAGATTATGTGTTTGGTTGCATGTTTCTGTATGTCTGCAGTTTGCATGACTGTATGATGAAAAACCTCTTGTGGTTGCAGTGATTCAAAAACTAGCTCACTCGACCATTGGTGCCCTCTCCCTCTCTCTCTCGGTGCATACTACTGGGCCTATCAGCCTAATAGGCTATATTTTTTATCCTCTTGCGGCCTTGTTTTTCTCCGATCACAGGTGAATAAAGTTCATAAAACACAATGCTGACGAAGAAAGCCAACAGAACACAGAGCAGACACACAGGACAACAACACTGTCTCAAGTGTCAGAGGCTGATGGAATCTGTCAACTTGAGGGGGTTAAAATAGGTTCAACAGCCTGAAGCTTCACCACTGTAAAAAATGAAGTGTAAAACAGCCGTTGCTGTTTACTACGTCAGCGGACAAATTTGCCTAATTGTCTCGGGTCTTTGGACGAGGGACAAGATCAAAGCCATCATGGAAAACCCCTCTCACCCTCTCTGCAACCAGTTGTGGGACAAAGCAATAACAACTCTCTACTTCATATAGACATTGTGTCCCCATACACACCTGGAGGAGGTCTGCACCTGGTAGAGTCCAGATCTAAGTTTTGTTCTGTATTTGTATGTGCGTTTTTTTTTGGGTTTTTTTGTATGTGATGTCTGGGACATTGCTGCTGGATGCTCGCGGCCTTTTTGCGGATACTGGATTTCAATATAAAAGCACACCAATCTCCAAAGGATCGATAAATTTGACCTAGCAGTGTCCGAGATGTTGAGCATGAATATCAGGGCCCTGTTGGCCTGGTGGAGGTGCTGTGATGTGCCAGTCAGATTTATATTCAAAAATCAACCATTACCTTTTTCGTTTCGTCCAAAACAGGCCAGCAGAGGCTCAGAAACTGGGTGCAACAGATAAATGGACAGAGTCCAATCCATAGTCCATTGAGACAACTCTTACAGTTTGAGGGAACACTGTACCTCCAAATGAAAAGACCCTGTCCACGCATACAGTTGGCGTCAAGCAGTCTACAAGAGAGTCAGGCTTCATAATATTTGCTACCTCCTCTTTTACTTCTTCTCTTGTCATTTTCACTGTGCCTCAGTCGAGTGCTACTTAGCCAGAAAAACGTATCCAAACTTCACTCTGACAGTGAGATCCTTCTGCCTCCGTAGCAGCTCTGCTTCTGAGAAATGTTTGTACAGCTAAAACTCAGCAGCACGGCCTGGAACTGATGCTGTTTTACATATTTTAAATGATCATTCAAGTATCTTTCCATATCAGACTACTGTTTATGATCCCTCTGCTAGTTGCCTCGCAGTGGCAGCGAGAGAGAAAACACTGGGTGCCTTGATGAAACACGAGACACCCCTTGTTGTTTTGCAGCCAGATGGCAGCTTCTTCCCCAGTGATCAAACTAGAAACTCGCACTAAGCGTTGCATTAGAGTACAGAGGCATTTGGGTTCGTCTCCCTTTGTTGCATCTGATGCTATCCTCTCTGTTCCCTCTCACATGGCTGATAGTCGTTAGTGGCCTGTACAACTTTGGAATGGACGTGCCGATGCTAACAGAAAACAAATATACTGAATGCTGTTGTGTAAAAAGGCCATTGACAGGCGGTTTGAGGATTAAAAGCCAGTCTTGTTTGTGCATGCAGAGCATGATTTTTCTCTCCATCACCATATGTGTGTGTGTGTGTGTGTCTCTGTGTGTGTGTGCGGGAGTTTGTGTGCATGTGCATGTGTGTCTGAGACAACAATAGGAGGTTTGTCTGTGGTCTGTACATGGCAGAGGACAATATCGGCTGGCAGGTGTGTGTGGATCTAACTTTGCATAGGCTACCT
>OMLF01009032.1:1357-20061 GCA_900302615.1 Holocentrus rufus
TCCCCCCCCTCGCCCCGATGCGGCGTGTTCCCAGAACGCCAAAACACAGTAGTAAATCTTGTGTTTTCATTGTCATCATGGCATGTCTAAACACCTGCCCTTTTCCTCCCCGATAAGGAGAGGAAATTAGTCAGCAGAGGAAGTGGAAATTTTAATACCAAGAAAAGTTATATGAGAGGTAGTTAGCTTGTCGCAGAGCCAGCCAGGGCCAGAATGGAAAAGGTCCTTGATGGCATATTTCATGGACGAAAAAGAGGGGGGAAAAAAAATAAGCTCAAGTCAGAGAGGCACAACTCATTACGGTGTTGGTTTTAACCCTGAAGTAATATCTGCAGTATTTTGAATAATAAATTTCTATTTTGCTACTCTCTATAGATATGACATAATAGGGATTCAGCTCATATTCATTTAATAAAGTCTTTTACAGTTCCTGCTCTGACCTCATCGTATACTGAAGGTCTTCCCTGGGACAAATTCTCTGGCAGACAGGAGCTGATGGGTTATAGAGCAGCAGCAGTAGCGACTTTTTTTTTCTTTTTTTTTTTTGTTGTATAAATAGAAGAAGAGCTGGGTAGTTATCATTTGCAGTGATAAGGTTTGTTCCATTCCACAGTGTTCCTAAACAGTATTCCCTACTCCCTACTCACTGATCAGGTTATGTTTGTTTAAGAGAAGTCATTTCCTTCATTCAGGATTCCCTGCAGCTTCATCAGCACAGACAAAACTTCCTTCACACATTTCACCTTGACAGATGATCTTTTATAGCTTGTTGCCTTGGTAACTTAAATATGACTGCTGCTGTTGCTACTACTATATTACACAATATTGATATAAAGTAACAGAGACCTTAAAAAATACTATTGAAAAATACTATGGAAATATATATAACTTGTATATATGCATATAAAATAAAAGTAATATAAAAATAATTTATGTCTAATTGTTAACTGTAAAGATTAAATATTTTACACATCAGTGACAGTTTCAACAGTACTTCCATACATAAACTCCTTAGTCATTTTTATTTTTTCTTAACCACACACCAGACTTCTGTCCACTGAGATGCCAAAAGGGGTAAATTTGCTTGTTAACTTCAAGCACGCGATGATCCATTGTTCAGTTCTTCCCCACACATTTCACAGGTCTCTTTGAACTGAACATTTTTAGCCCTTACAATTTGAAATCATACTTAACCCCTTACTACCTGATTTTTCCTCAAATTTCCCTTTAAGTAGCTTCAAAGTTTGAAGAAACTTGCAACTTGTTTTGCATATTGAACAACAATGTCACACCCATATTGTGTATCTGCTGTTTGCAGGTTCACTGAAGCTTCATCACACTTATACCGAGTGAAATATTCAAAGCTAAGATGCCATTGTTTTATGGCTGCAGCATTACATCAAATAGAAAATATCTATGTGTCTTGTGCATCATTTTAAACACATTTCTCTGGAATTCAGCAGGACAGATTTGGTATCTTTGGAAACTTTTGGTTCAAAAATAGAATTTAAAATAAAGTTCTGTGGGTTTGAACAAAGCTCAGCCATGCAATGCAATGCAAAAGGGTATCTGAATACCCTGCTCTGTCCACTTTGCGGGGAGCTCAAAGGCACCTATGGCCACCACGGCTGAACAGACAAAGAAAAGCGGATCCATGCAAAAACATAGCAGCAAAATTAAACTAAAAAAAAAAAGTTAAAATAAAGAAAGAAAGAACACAATGTTTGCCAGCTCAAACACCTCTAAAGAAAGTTTACATTTTCAAATTTGACATTGCTTGTCCATTGAAATTTGAATATTACATGATCTCAGAGTAAGATTCCTGTGGTTTGACAGTGAATTTCACACATGAATGCTTATTTGAATCACCCATTAAATGCCACATATATATATTTTGCATATCTTTAGCGCTTCATTCTGCATGTAGCTGTGCGGAAATCTTTCCACATAAATCCCATCAAGCTGAGGGGAGAAAAATCCATGCCTTGAACTATCATTAGAATTGGGTACATGGATGAAACAGGCTCACACACTCGACGTATTCTTCCATGCTCTATCTCATAATAGCACTAATCCCGAGCCTCATGCCACATACATCAGGCCCATGCAGGAGCCATCCTCATCTATCACTGACTGTACCAGAACATGTTAAAGGAATAATGATGGAGGACTCATTAACTTGGTTATCATCTTATTGCTTTTTTTCCTGCTGTACTCTATAGAGCTTATATTACAAAATGTAATAGGAGTTGAGCTGAGGGTCTTGTGGTGCAATCAAGCAGAGGGCACCTTTGCAAAGGTCACACACGCACACACACACACACACCAACTCTTTCTCTTTAACTCATGAGAGTGAAAGGGCTATTGATCTCCAAGCCGTATATCTGGAAGCTGATTACATTGACAAGGCTCATTTTGGGAATGGGAGAGGGGGGAAAGCTGTTCTCTTCATAGATGATAGACATCACTGGCTGTAATGGCTGCAGCCCATATTGTCTGCTGGCAAAGTCCCTGTCACTACTTTGATCAATAAGCACCTTGCCTCTCCCTCCACGGCTGCTCTGCAAGATTACAGGGAGACTGGGGATTGATTGAGTGCCCTCTTACCTGGTTTAACGTTCATGTTACACCCCTCATTTCAGAATGGCTCGAGTTGATGAAATGTGTGCTTCTTTGGTGATTTGACGAACCATCCATACATCCATAACTATCCTATTGCTGATGCGTTCATTTTTTCTGGGTCACGTCTCCTTTGGCCTTATTTAAAAAGCATAATTTTTTGCTGTTAGCTGTCTGTATGCCTCATGTGGATATTCTATTTATTTATTTAGGAGGTGGGGGTGTATCAAGAACCCATGAGTAATAAGAAAACAATGTTTGATTCAAGAAAATTCTGAAAACAAAGGGATTGGAAACAGGTGGGATTATTATTTTTTTTTTTACTGTTTTAAGAAAACCTAGATTTTAACACTTAATGAGACGAAATGATGGGCATTTTTTTACAGTGTATCCTTCCATCTCTGCAAAATAAACCTGCAACTGCAATGTTTATTTATTTCTTTTTTTATAGCTACTTTTTGGCTCTTTATTGTTGTCCATGACCTGCAAATATTTCAACTTTTTTGAAGAAGTGCTGCACTTTTCATATTCAAATGATGGGTGGAAAGTTATCAAATATTTTTTTAAAATCACCCCGCGGCCTTTTCTCCTTCATCCCTATGCCTCTCAGCCTTCCACCTGGCGCTTTTCTGACAGAAAAAAAAAAGAAGAAGAAGATGCCTAGTGGACATGAGGCCTAAACTGATAGCGAAGCACCTCCCTGGCACTTTCAGGCCAAGGTGTCTCATTGCGTACAAATTCCTACATGCCCTCCAGCACTTCAAAGGGTGTTGCAGGGCGCTGCCAAATGCAGCAGAGCCCCTGGGCTTGGACTGAAGCAATATGAAGGAGACCGGTGATAAGGATGGAGGGGGGAGGAGGGAGGAGAGGAAGATCCAGAGGGGAAAGATAAGGTAGAAGTTTTAACAGGAAGACTAGGAGAGGTGAACTTTTTTTTTTTTTTTTTTCCCGCACTCTCATGTGTGGTGAAAATGAATGATATAAAAAAGAGCAGGGGAGGCAGAAATAGATTCAGCGGGAGGAGGTGAAAATAGATGGAACTTCGGTGCCACGGACAATAGGAATACAGGTGGGCTATACATAGGTGAAATGACTTCTGACTTTTGAGCGACGAGGCAAGAGATAGGATTGGAAGCATAGGTGTGTTTTTGCGTGCGTGTGTGTGCATGCGTATCCATGTGCATGAGTGTGTTTAGCGATGTGACGGACTTAGGACAGCTGTGGGCATTTATAGACCTCAGGTTCTCAGCTGCCCGCACGCTTGTAAATACTTATCCTCTGACCCTGGACAAAAGTGTCTGGCATCTGCAGACACTTTGGCCTCCCGGTGTGGGTGAGTGTGTGCGGGGCGGGGGGGCATTAGCAACACTTACACAGGCGCACCGTCACCAACATGGCAGCCAGGACTGTAAAAAACCAGCCTGCAGTCGTGTCATTTCGCGCTCACTGTCCACAGCGGGCCAAATCCCGCCGCCGGCTTTTGCTCTCGCTGTTTTCTCCTCTGCGGCGCTTTCCCCGCATTAACGACGGAGGAGGGGTGTGGGGGGGTGTTTTGTGTGTCGTCTGGTTGGGAGGATTTACCTCAGCGGAGCGTGTTACAGAAAGGTTTTCCATAGAAAGCCACAACTCAGGATTGTGACAGAGAGTTTATGGGCATAGCACAAAAGGTATTATGTTTGGTAGAAATGAGATCGCGCCATGTCTTTGCTTTGCTGCGCTATCTATCACCTCCAAAAAGAATTTGTGAATTGAACTGTGAAGATTCTCCCTGCAGCGCTGTCAATCAACATGAGTTACCGTTGCACCGCGCAGCAGCTCCAACCGGGGCTGCCAGCCCATCCCTATTCCTTTCCTACTCTGTTAAGCACTCGAAGATTGACGGTGACCTTGTGCAGTGAGTGATACACCCTTTAAAAACAACTGACCGGAATTGATTGGGCTAACCCTGGACTGGTTTACCACAACATCCCCTCCTGTCCTTGAATAGCCTCGGCCTCCGCGAGACCGTCCTGTGACGGGCGCAGGAGCACGACTCCTAACTCCAAGTCACATCGTGTCAAAAAGCGGATGCATTATTTATAATTGTAAAAGATTCCGATGAAAAAGGCCCATTCTGGTGTAATGGTCTCCCCAAGGCCAGGAGGCTAAGACCTGACACTTTCATCCCTCAGCCGACGTTTCTTGGCCGCGGGAGGGAAGTTTGATCATGTATCTGAGAAACGGGAAGTCTGTAAATGATGAAGCTACATTATTTAAAAGCTGCTGGAATGAAGAACTCTCTGTCTCCCTCCGCACACGGCACTCCATCCTCTTTTTTTTTTCTTTTCGCCCGCCGATTTTCGTCTGTTCTGCATCACTTTGCATCGCTGCCTTTTCCCTCCGTCTGTTTTCTATCTGTTTATCTCCCCATCTGTCTCCCTGTTAGTCTGGATGTCTGTCTTTGGTTTCACTCTCGGCCTGACACACACGCACAGAACGCTACAGAACGTCAGTGAGGGTTACTGAAGGACAAGCTAATTGGGATACTGTGCGGCTTGATTGACATTTGCAGTATTAAACATTACCTGGAGGTTAAACTGGTAACTGTGCCAGGGTACAACAAGATCTTTTGTTAAAATAAATCAAGCTGAAGGCGGGTTATGCTGTTGAGGAGTAATAAATCAGTCATTACAGCTATAAAAGACTGATTTGATCAATAGGATGTCTGTGTGAGTGTTCACAGAATAGCCCATAGGTGTAATTTAACTCTCAGGCTCTTTCCTCTCTGGCTCTGGGAGTCTTACTGGTTATAAAGTTAAATATGGGGGACACTATGAAAGGCTTCCTTCAGGTTAATGGGTGGTTTTGAATATGCACGCTCAACCCCAGATCTCGACTTACATTTCATTTGTGCGTCCAAGTGCTCTTGCCGATGCAAAAGTGAGCACCATGTGGCCTTTGCATTCAGTGTGATTGCACGTTTTCATCTTTTGCCCAGGATTAATCGCCGTTCAAGACGGCCCACCGCCGGAATAAAAAAAAGGCAAGGAGTGTATAAGTGCAAATCGCAGACGCAGTGAAGTCAGAACGCTGTTGGGTATCGATGCATGAGGCAAAGAAAAACACAGCAGCATTTGTATTGAATTAACTCGGTCAAGAGGGCCTGTTTCACTTTGGCTGACACAGTAAAACAAAATGTTCAGTGTCAACATGATCACATTGTTATCCATGCAACCTGCTTCTGTGGTATGCGCCCCAGGGAGAGATGAGTACTGTTGAGTCTGTTGCCGACCGATCCAGAGCATTTTAACATCTCCAAAGCTCTTCATATATCTAATGAAAATTCCTTTAACAGCAGAAGGCCCGCCGAGCCAAGTCATTTTTCCTACCGCTGTTGGACAAAAAGACATGTGAACTATCTGTGAGACATCTTTGATTTTCTAATTTTTTCCAGAAATGAGGAAAATAATTTTAGCTTGACGCATGTATTTTTTTAAATTCAACTATAGGATGGTTTTTATAGGTTTCAAGACCTCAAAAAGTCACGGAAGACATAAATACCCGGGCGAATATTCAACTGAAATAAGAACTAAGAGTAAGAGCAAGAAAAATAAGTTAAGTGGATTTTCTGTAACAGCACTCTTTGTTTTTCTTTTCTCCTTATCTGTCCTCTCCCTCTCCACTTATTTTATTTCTTCTCTTGGTTCCATGGTCTTTCTCGCTCCCCTGGGGTCACGGCACTTCATCCTGAAGAGCTGACTGTGTTTTGAGCTGTTGGTTTAGCGGCGTGTTTGCAAAAAGGGAATTCAGATAGCATTGTCCTTGTTGTCACGTCAGGTCCACAAATAAAGGGATCAATTGGCAGTCAGCGGAAAACAAATAATATGTAGACAGCGGGCTTCAAGTGGAAATATTCATCAAGCTTTTAGTCCTTAAATGCCAGTGATTTAACTGTGTATGTGTCTGTTCAAATGATGAGCACCAAGTCTGTACACTGTCACAGTTTCAGATTCAGTAGGAACCTTGGCAGTTTTATATGTCCTGAGCAAAGGCAGACACTCCAGGATTCATTTTATTAAATACAACCATTCAGTAGACCTGCCGCTGCCTCCAGAAGAACCTGAATTCTTTAGATACAAGAAGGTGCCGGAAATAAGGATCTCAGTCCGTGCTGACTCAGCAACATGCGGTTTGTGTAGACTGTCAGTGGTACATCCGTGCTGAGATCCTTTTCCACTTCAACCCAAAGGCCCCTATTGGGTTGAAATCCAGGGCCTGAGCCGTTTTGAAGCAAGTTGTATTCACCATGTAATACTGCTGCTTTACTCAGGAGCGCTGCGAGACCCAAGTTGAGGAAGCAGGGGCAGCCTTACCGCTGGTTATTGCTTGTAAACAAGAAGAGGCAATGTACAGCTTCCAGGTCATTATGTGTCCCCTAAATCACTCAACCAGTAGCTAATGTTCTCTGCGGCTGTGCTAAGGCCTGCCCTCTGTTAACCCAGTCATGACCCTTTCAAACCAAAACAAGACCCTGCAGCAATAGTCCATGAAATGAAAATGGAAATTAATGCTAGATTTGTCATAATTACGGTTTAAAATTTCTGTCCTGTTCTTTTCAGGGAGTAATTCAGAATATTTTGGCATTGTGTGTTTCAACATATTTACTCCGAAAAACAGCTAAAATGACAAATGCCTTATAACATAATGAAAGCACTTGGGAAAGAGTCTACAGTGATGCAAAAGCAGAATGCAGGAAACGGCCAAAACCTCTGATCACTCTATAATTTTCCATCGAATTATCTCGACCAAATGTAGTCGACCAGAAACTGAACCTCTCAACCCATCTGTATTTTTAATACTCATGCTTTATTTATACATGAGTCACTGTTTGTGCTGTTTGCGTAAATGGGGAGCTGCATCTCCTGCAATTAAGTGGATACTGAGTGTACTGTACTGTAGATTATCTTTGCTCTTTGGTCTTGCAGAACATCATCGTCCTCATCAGGACTGGTAAAGCAGCATTTAAACTGAAGGATCAAAAGCCATTCAGAATAACGGCAACGGAACGTCCTAATAATTTGATTGCAAGGCCCATTACAGGCAAAAAGCCGTCTAAACAAACAAAATGAGAGGTTTGCCCTACTTGAAGAAGCACACTAGTGTTGCAGCGATAAGCTAAGAAGAAGTTAAAGCTCAAGATTTTATCCTGGTAGAGGTGAGAGTTCCACTGCGGGGACTGGAGCAGTGCGAGGCAATGATAATGTACACCCTGTGGTGAGCACGTAGGGAAAACAAGATTAAGGGGAAGTCAGCAGCTTTGGAGCCCTGGGCAGTGAGCTCCAGATGGGGCAGGAAAGCTCAGAGTCTGCCCTTGTGCTTTGCTCCTGTGGCAGCCGAGCCAGTGCTGAAAGGAGCGACTGCTTTTGCAATAACGAGGCTGTGGAGGGCGTGTGCGAACAAACACACACACACTCAAACAGATTCTGTCTCCTCCTCGCTCTCATCCACACATGGCCTCTCTCTCGCTCTCTCGCACACTCAGGTGCTTTAGACATTAGGGGGCTCCAGGAAGGCAGCAGTGATAGATGGACTTGTGCGGATTGGGAAGATGACAAACGATGTCAGAGCAGACCCTGGCCCTTTTGGCGGACCTCTAACCCCATAAAACACGCACACCGCATACACACACTTTGCAAGAGTGGACACTGGACAGATGGAGGGAGCAGCAAAGGAAAGAGTGGGAGGAGAGAAAGAGTCTGGAGTGGGGAGGAATAGGAATAAGGGTATTTGGGAGGGATAGACAAAGAAACAGCGAGGAGATTAATAAATACTAAATGTAAAACTAATAACTAAGGACAAGCAAGAGCGCCCACAGGGTTCAATCCTGATGGATTAATATTGCTGACTAGTTAGAGGCTTAACATTCATCAGAGTCCAAGATTAAATGTCTCTTACTGATCGCTCTCACAGACTAATTGTCCTGTGAGACTCATTTGGTGTGAGAAGGCCACTGCAGTAATTAATATGCCAAGCCTGCAAATACAAATAAAATCTGTCCAGAGACAAGAGTAAATTGTAATGCAGTGACTCTCTTCCTCTCGCTCTCTTTTCCTCTCACTCTCCCTCACTCTCTCTGTCTCTGTCTCATCCTGTGTCTCTCACACACACAAACACACACCAGCAAGATCGAAATCCAAAATGTGTTCAATCTGTTCTGAAGACTGGCTATCATTAGTCCATTTTCTTCCTGGGACAGAAAGTGGAAATTATGGATGTTGCTTATCTGCTGTCATTCCGCAGGACGTGTGTGTGTGTGTGTGTGTGTGTGTTACCTGCCCAGCATACATTTGTGTCAACCCATTGCTGTAGCTAGAGCGGCTGGTGTTCATACAAAGGGAGAGAACCTTGGTTGTCATGGAAGACAATAAGGAGGTGGACTGGACTTCTGATCAGCAGAGACATTTGACATTTGAGCAGAGACATTTGAGGATGACTGGATGAGATGAGGGGCTTGGAAAGCCGGTCAACAACTTGGAGGCGAAGCTGATGCCGCAGAGGTGATTTAAGGAGGAGATTTTAATAGTGGCTATTCTGATGGGCAGTATCGAAGGAAACAAAATCAGTGAAGGCAAGGAGATCAAAAGATTGGATTTAACCGGAACTTGTGGAAGGACTTCAAAGCAGCCCAGAATGAAGATAGGGCATCGGGGCCAAAGCCATTGATCATGGCAAGCTGGGAGTCATTAATTAAACTTGCTAGGGTTGAATTCACATGTTGAATATCGTTAGCCGAAAATGAAGGTATCAGGGTTGGATCGACTTCAGCATATTGGGCTAAGCTTCTGGACTTCTGAAATGAGAACTGGGAGGCAGAGTCAGCAGCAGCATTACCAGGAACATAAGCTGCACAGAGGATAAACTGATGTGTCATGGATAACCAGGTTAGACGACGCATGAAGGGCACGATGGAAGCGGAGCTAGAACGGCCTGTGTTGATGATGTCCACAACAAGCGAGCGAGGCTGAATGAGTGAATGAGTATGGATTTCTTGGGCCATGTGTGTCCCTGTATAAGAGTGACGATGATGATAGGGGAAATTTTATCTCATCACAGTACTGACAACATATTTCTGAGAATATGATCATGTTTGCATCCCAGTACTGGAAACCCCAAATGGATAGGACATTGCTAAGACGTGGAAGAGCAGAGGAAGGAGCTGGCATGCCAGTTGCTACACTGAACAGAGGAATTTGTTGGGTGAGAGTGGGGAAGTGATAGCTGCCATCCCACCAGAAAACTGGGGCTGGACTGCTGATGGAAGAAGGTTAGTTAATGGCAGTGTATATTGAGAACTGGATGATGTTGTCATCCTGGTACCAAAAACCCCAAATGAGGGAGCCTGCTGTGAAAGAGTTGGAAGAGCAGACAAAGGAGCGGGCATCCCGACGCCAGTTGTCGTGTGAGATAATAGCAGAGTACATTGAGGCTTGGTAGGTAGATGGACAAGCAGATGAGGAAACTGGCATCCCAGTACTGGTTGCTATGTAGGCTGAGGATTTTGGTGAGTGGTGACGGTGAAGTGAGTGGAATTAGTTGGCATCCCAGTGCCACTAATAGATAGTTGGACAGGGCTGTTGATGGAAAAAAATTTAAATACTGGCAGCGTATATTGAGGACTGGATGATGCTGGCATCACAGTGTTGGAAACTCCAAAGGAAGGGCGAGGCTGCTGAGAAAGGGACAAATAGTGGACAAGGGAACTGGCACTGCCACCGCTAGCTGCTGTATTGAAGGCTTGGCTGATGAAAAATGGAGAGTCTGGTGCCAATTGCCAGAATTTGTTAAAGTAGAAGAAATAATGTTTGTGCTTGGCATCCTCATGCCTGTATAGCTGAATTTTGTGATGCTTGCTAAAAGATGAAGCAGGAAGCAATTACAGAAGCTGCTATCTGGTGCCAGCATTGGAAACTGGGTGTGGCGCTTGCACAATGTCCTGTGTGTCCTGTTGTACTTGGTCTTGGCCTTTAATTCTTGGCTTGTCATGACGTCGTGGTCCATGCTGTTTGTCATGATGGCAACACCTGGAAGCTTGCCTTCTTTGTTGTGATTCTGAGAAGAGGAGCCCTGTTGTTTGCCAGTCCATGAGAGTTTCAAGTGGTTTGGCTTTTTTTTTTCTCTTACTGATTGAACAAAGTGCCTTTGTCTTAAAACGCTTTCTGAAGGCAAACTATTCGCCATTCTGAAATTGTTGAAGGCAGGAGACCTGGCTGGAGCAACATCAGTTACAGTCAGTGACAGCAGTGACAGCAGCAGTCAAGTTCAAGTTCAAGTTGTTCAAGTTCAAGTTATTTGTCATTCATCCATATACATAGTACACAGCTGAACAAAATGTCGCTCCTCACGGCCCGAGATGCTACTACACAATAAGAATACAAAGTAAAATAGAATAGGATATAAATAAAAATAGTACTATGCAAAATATTAAAGAAATTATGTATTTACATGCCCTTATTTTAACCTATGTAACCATGGTGAACAGTTGAGTACACAGTACCAGTCAAAAGTTTGGACACACCTTCTCATTCAATGTTTTTTCTTTATTTTTATTGTTTTCTACATCGTAGATTAATAATGAAGACATCACAACTATGAAGGTGCACATATGGAATTATGTAGTAAACAAAAAGTGTTAAACTTTTGTGTCCTGGATGGTGAAGAGGGAGACTCCAATGATTTTCTCAGCTGTCCTCACTATACATTGCAGGGTCTTACGTTCCGATGCTTTGCAATTCTCAAACCACACGGTGACGCAGCTGGCCAGGATGCTCTCCACAGTGCCTCTATAGAAGGGGGGAGAAATGGGTGGTGGTAGGCTGGCTCTCTTCAGTCTCTGCATCACTGAAGGCATTGCTGTGTGGCTGCAGAGTTGGTGTTGAGAGACCGGGTGAGGTCGTCAGAGATGTGCACATCAAGAAACGTGGTGCTCCTGACCATCTCCACTGTGGAGCCATTAATAAGCAATGGAGAGTGGTCAGCTGGCGTCCTCCTGAAATCAGCAAGCATCTCCTTTGTTTTGTCTACATTGAGAGATAGGTTGTTGTCTTTGCACCAGCTCAACAGTTGCTCCACCTCCTCTCTGTATGATGTTTCATCATTATTGCTGATGAGGCCCACCACTGTTATGTCATCAGTGAACTTAATGATGTCGTTGGATTTGAACTTGGCAGAACAGTCATGGGTGGGCAGTGTGAACAACAGTGGGCTTAGCACGCAGCCTTGAGGGGCGCTTGTGCTCAGCGTGACGGTACCTGATGTTCTACCGCCGATGCGTACTGTCTGCAGCCTCTCCATCAGGAAGTCCAGAATTCACTCTGAGGCTCAGCAAGTAGCCTTGGGCAATAGGAGAAGATTCTCAAAAGGAGTTTTTGTCATCTACAAGGTGTTACACGGTTATCGTCTGAAAGAATAACCTGGGATATAGGGGATTGATCTGGAAGGAGGCTTCAAAGTTTTGGTGGGAATGAAAAGAGGCACTGGCAGGAATGGGTTTAACATGCACAGCATAGGGATGGTTGAGTCTCATATGGTTCTCTGTACAGACGTCTTTGGTGATTTCCTTGCTTGAATACAGGGGGATGTGTTCTGATGGTCCATGGATGGAAAGGTCAGTACTGGAAGGATTGAGAGGAATACTATGCATGGGTGAGTGGAGCTTTAGTGTTCCTAAGGTTTTATTAGAATGCTAAAGCTTAGATATGAGGGATATAGTATTCTATGAGGGAAAGAGCAAGGACAAATTGAGTCCAGGGCAGGCTGGCATGTATACTTTACAGTGAGAAGAAGTGAAGTTGAGGTGTGAGCCTCAGCTGAATCTCAGCTAGTTAACTCCAATTTAAGGAAACCTCAATCACGATGTGTGTCTCCCTACTGGGAATAAAGAAATGCTCAATTCTGAGAGCGTGACCTCAATGCACTAACAAAGAACTCATGCAGGGTACAGTCACAAACCACACTGTCCCATTCCCAGCATCCTCCAATACTGACATCAGTGTGTTTTTTCCCAAGAAAATTAAAATATGTGAGAAAGTGCTCGGGGACTCATGTTGATTTAAAGTACAATCAACATATGTCCTTTCAACAGAAAGTACCAATTTGTGAATACAATACCCCACTGATTTATCAGTTCAGACATAGCAATTAATTTTAGCCTTTCAGTCTATAGTTTGTGCAGTTTCTTTTAACCTTTAAGTCTGCATTTCTTCACATTTTTGCTTGCCTGGAGCCAAGAGAGTGATGTTAATTCGTTGTCCTTAGATGTTTTTTTTTTTTGTTTGTTTGTTTTGGTTTACATGGTGATATGGTGCAGTATTATAAACAGTCAAAGGTTACTCTGTATCATGTGTACTGTTCTTCCGCTGTTCTTTAGGGTATTTCCATTTATCACGGATTAGAGAGGTTTATTACAGGCTAAGTAACGGATATCTGTGAATTGAGTGACTTTATTGGCTTGAACCTTAAAATCTATGTCATCTGGACCAAACCAAGCAAATGTGTTCACTCTTGGAATGGTGTAAATGCAATTCAAACCCAGATGATATCTCTGTTGCAGTCTTGTGTTTCAGCAAACTTGCCATTCTTCTTTCAGCAGCGGTTTATTTATCTTCTTGTAGCATTTATTTAAGTGGGGTTGCCACATTTAGATAGCCATCTCTTTTTCAAGTGAACCACGGCCAAGAGCGAAAGTTCCAGCGCTGACTTCTAAAAACTAAGACACTAAAAATACTGGAAAATACAGAAATGTGCACAAGGCGGGAGCCTAGATAGGAACTGCTGCAGTCAAAGATTTAGGTAGTTCAAGTTCTTTCTATAAACATTCGTTATTATATTTTAAGGCATTTCTCCTTTATGAATTAGTATACAGAATAAAGTAACAAGAATTATGGGAGTGAGGCTGACATTCAACACAGAGTATGAGCCAAAATTGAAAGGACGTTTCAAGTACACGCTATGCGTCTTAGCGTGCTGAGCCAGCATCACCCTTCAAACTTCAAGTCCTTCTGAGATTAAAAGTCCTTATGGAGCCTGATTATAGCAGTAATTTTCTGACGCTGTACATCACTAGACCTCAAATACACACACAAGTACTTATATGTGCTGTTCGTGCCAGAACCTTTACATCTGCATACTCATAAATCTGGTGACACAGCATGGAGCATCTCAATTATGGACATGCAGATGCCACATTACATCTATAACATCCTCCTCATCAACCCAGTCATGAGTCTCTATCCCACCCAGGTAAATAAGATTACCCACTGGAATTAAGTGGTGAATAAAAGCAGTTAGACATGATGGGCCCATATGTAACAGATGGTATTAACCTAGTAGAAGACGAGCACACAGCACGAGAGAGACAGACAGAGAGAGAGACGAAGAGGCGGAGGAGGGAAGTTTAGATGAGAGCTTGATGGTAGACAGATGCAGAGTTTATTGCAATCAGATCTCCCATGGTGAAGGTGGGGCGGACATCAGAATTTGCTTAATAGCTTCTTTCCCCGACTCCATGCAGAGACACCTTTAACACACAGCCAAAGCCTGAGAGTCAACCACTCGCTCACACACAAACTCGCCACAGATGCTTGCACACAATGCACGCTCACACGGCAGGTTTCTCAGCATGAAATTAGCAGGATTCTGTCTTGAAACTCGAGCGTGGACCGCAGGAAAACAGATTTCAGGTAGCAGAAAGGCAGCTCGATCCGTTAAGCTGCTGAAATAGGCTGGAAAAATCGGCATAGCAGGCAAACTCACATCTAAAGCTCAGTGCAGGTGTGACGGAATAAAACACTTAAGCTATAATCCTGTGGTAATGTGTAAAATTGAATGTGATTCCATTTCATTGAAAAAGTTCTGTTTGTTTCTTCTCCTAATAAAATCAGTGTAAGAAATTGGTAGTATAAAAGGACAAATTAGATTAGATTATTTCTTGCTGAAAAAAAAAACAACTTTAAAGATGACAGATAGAGTTGCGTTGCATGCTCTGTCTGCAATAACCTGATGAGGAAGATGGATTCAACAAGCTGTAAGAATTCCCAAAATGGTTATAACTGGCAGCAGCTTGGGGCAATTATTGGAGGACATTAAACTGCTATGGTCCATTTATCCCCCAAAGCCTGTGTCATTGTGGAAGTGCCAGCCAGTCAGCTCTCTCCATACAAATGTGCTTGCTGAATGAATTGAAGAAGTCAAGAGTACACCGTGTGCTATGCTGCCGGATGCTTCAGAAGCAATATACTCCTTCTGTTATTCATGAGAATTTCATCTGCAGCACCCCTGTATTGATCTGCCTAACGTACTGAAGCTGCTGGCTGTCAGGATGGCTTCTTTTTTTCTTTGTTGCCACTTGTTGTAACTGCATCAGACGGCGCAGGGTTTTCAAAAGCCACCGGAATATTAATGATTCTCCGGATTTCATCACAGTGTCTCTCAAGCATATAGTCATTCTTCATCTGCAAATTCATCCACTTCAAAGATGCTGACTTCAATGATGGTGTTTTTTATGTTTTATTAGCTAGGCCTTATAATGACAGATGACTACACTCTTGTCCCAGGCAAGTATGATGCAGATGGACTTCACTGTGATACTGTAAATTACCACTTTGATCCCTCAACAAAATACTCCTGCACGGAAGGAAGGAAAGGAGGCAAGAAAGCAAGGAAGGAAGGACTATGTAACTTTGGCTCTAAGTGCCATGTCATCTTTCCATCCTGCAGTACATGCTCTCTTAACAGCTTTGCCATTAGCCTGATTCACCACAGAGGCAGTTTATGATAATGTCTTTGTTTTTCCCATTGTTCAGAGGCTTCCTCTGTGTAACGACTACCTTCCTTGATTAGCTGGAAACTCTTTGGCGGGCAGTGTCAGAAACATCATAATAACACAGCTGGAATGTTATCAGTGGTTATTATTTTGTGCCATTTCAGGCAAAGGAAGGTCATCAGCAGAAGGACCTTAATTAGGAGTACACCTCCGCACACACCAGCTCATGTATATAACACACGAACACAGACACACACATAATTAATTGGAAATGCCATCAGTTCATGGGCTAAACAGTTCCTAATTTATATGCAGGCACCCTGCTACGCTAGCATGAATTCTGTTTCGCGGTATCTAGCAGATTTGATGGCACTAGTATGGTGGAGAATAGTTAAAATGTGTGGAACTGTCATTGCACCAAAAAATAAAGATGAATCTAAGGGGTACTTCTGGACAGGAATTCTTTAAAAACATGCATTTATCTATCAATTTTTACCAAAACAACAATACCATAACATAAAATCTATTCAGTTAAAAACAAGATTGAGTCAGAGAGCAGTCATGTGAGAAGTCAGTATAGGACGCCAAAAGAGGGGTGACAAAGGTAAATGTAGCTTGGAGGCTTCAATGAGAAGTGCCTTAGTCACATCCTTCGATAATAATTACAATCTGTCCACAGCTCATGAACGAAGTGGCAAGCAAGTGGATGCAATTAGTTGAGAGGTTTTACAGCTACAGATGTACATGTAATTGATCACAGGCTTTGCCGTTAAATCACGGCAGTGGGATGCAAGGGACAGGCCTTGTGATTACTGGAAGAAGGGCTTTGGGTTGAGGGTGAAGCTGGACACTGACAAATGTGTCGCTCGTATAATTACAGCACTGATGTGAACTTATATACCTTCCATTGCCATGTCAAAAAAAAAAAATAGCTCAATCATCATGTTCCCTCGAATGAAGCCTGTGGAAAGTCTGAGGTAAATCTTTACATATCAGTTGTTTGGCGAGAGCTTCTTATACTCCACAGGGCAAATAAAAAATAAGTCAAGCTCAGATTCACTGCCTTGGCTTAGAAGTAATCCCAGTCGGCTTCCCTGTCAGGTAACAAAATTGAATAAGAAGTAATGTCTAAACCTCAGACCTTGACATGCTTGACCTATTTCTTTCTTAACAGTGACTTTATTTTTCCATCGATGGAAGCTGAAAAACAAGTGGAGTATTCCAACGTTTTGGGCAAAATCCCCTTTTTCCGATTTACCCAGACTGAGGCAAGATGTTCGATATCACTTTCACCTGTGTACGTCCACTGGTTTGGTTCGTATGGGTAGCATTTCGTGTTAGCTTAGCATAGACATTTGAATTGTACAGGAGTCATTAGCATAGCTCCGTAAAAGTGGGTAAAAGTAAACAACTCTAAAGCTGTCTTATTTACACACTTTGTCATGTGTATTACATGGAACTGAAATACTCATCTTAGATTGTTTTTAAACCAGAGTTATTTAAGGAGAAGTTAGATGGTAGGAACTACAACCGATGAACACAAATGTTAAGCAGTTATAGTTCCTACCATCTAACTTTTTTTACATCTAGCATTTTTTAAAATTCCAAGACGTGCATTTCAGGTACACATGATACATTACATAAATAAGACAGCTTAAGAGTTGCTGTAAGGTTTATTTTTTTCGCTTTGACAGAGCTAGGCTAATGACTCCTGTAGACTTCAAGTCTTTCTGCTAAGCTAACACGAAATGCTACCCATAGGAACCGAACCAGTGGATGTAAATGTGAAAATGGTATCAAACATCTTGTCTCAGTCTGGCTAAGTCAAAAAAAAGTTTTTTTTGGCCCAAATGTTGGAGTGTTCCTTTAAGCTGCCAAATGTCCCACTACAATCGCCATGATATATTAAATATAAATCATTATGCTAATGAACTCATTAATTCAGTGAAATATGCAGTTAATATTTCTATGTCAACATAGAGCACTTTCACAAATGCATGGTATTAATGTGAACTTGGTATGCTTGAGCTATAGTATGGAGAGCTTACATACAAATAAACATTAGCTAAAGCTAATAATAAACAGGTCTACATGATGATTAAGCCTATCACCTACCAATAAAACTCCCTGCATTTTGCATGATTAACGACATTGCAAAGCTGGTGTACAGTTAACCTTCACACCCCTCACAACCCCTCTACTGGAACTGTAGAATTAAAATTATAGCCTGGCTAATTATCTCATCCAACAACTTCATGACCCCCTTCATGTTTTTTTTTTCTCCTGTTTTTCTTTGTATATTAAAATTCAAATGAATTTCCGTGAGTGACACAGAAATGTATTTTTCAAACTTTTATTTTTTTTTTCATTTAATGTATTTTTCAAGCATTTACTGCCACAGGAGGGAGACAAATTATACAGCACTATGAAGTACCGTACTACAGGTTTAAATCATTACTTTCGTTACAGTGTGGAAAATCGGTCTTTCCTATTTCATATGCAAATTTAGGCAGGAAGGCGCTCCAACGTCTAATTAAATCATCTTCTCCATGGGGGGGCCTTATGCTCTCACTGTGTCTGCGCTAATGTCAGTCAACAGTCAAAATGGGAAGAAAAACAAAAACAATTTGCAGTTAAGCTTTTAAAAGCATGGGATGATGTTTATCTGGGAAGAGCGCCGGCCTGGCAACGCTGTTCCATCACAAAAAGCCCGTTGTCAGCCAAGACACCAGCACTACTGACACAGAAACAAAAAGTGATGAAAGCCTTTCACTTTGCATAATGAAAGCCTGCCCATGAACACATACATGAATGATGTTTCCTGACCAGTGGCCAGAAAAAGCAAAACTGCCCTTGGGCATTCACAGCCATGCAGTTTGATGTGCCGCTGAACTGATACGGTACCAGAGGCAGAATAGACACATGTAGGCTAAATGAGATGAGAGCAGGGCATAATAGAGGCACTTCATTCAAACAGAATGTCTATCTGAGCAGACAACATCCGGCAAAGCATTTCAGTTCATGTTTTGCTCAAGGACTCTAATTGACTGCATCTCAAAGTGCATTACAATACAAAGCCAATCAAAATTAATATCTAGTAATTTCATCAGAAATAAGTGAGGGGAAATTCAACTGGAAGCAAATGAAAGCAATTAAATTGAAAAAATAAAAAAAGAATAATGAATAAATACTGTTGGTATAAATAAGACTTCGCATTCCTTTTTGTTTCTTGATGAGAGCTAAAAAGTCAACATGAAAGTTGTTATGAATAGGACTTGCTCCACAA
>OMLF01009044.1:1211-12506 GCA_900302615.1 Holocentrus rufus
ATAATTTCATGCTTAATCAATTGTATCCATCAAATTAGGAAAAGTCATGAAATATGAAGCAAAAAAAAAAAAAAGTGTAGTCTGTAGTCTTTCAGATGAAAATTGCAGAGAACTGGGAAGCTTTGAATGACTATAATCAGCTTCCTGTCTATTTTTTTTTTTTTTTTTTACTTTTGGAACAAAACCACAGCTCTAGAGAAACAAGGAAGCTGGAAATCTGATGAATGATGACCATGAGAAGCTCAGCTGGACAACTTTCCTTAACCAACAAGTTACTCTGATTTTTCTGCTCTAGGTGCATGGACTTCCAGTGACTTGTTGATTATATTATTCACAGTGTGGACATACATGTAAGGAAACAAATCTGTGACATTTAGAGGATGGTCTCTCTAACCACTAGGCCATGATCCTTTCTCAAAGCAGCAGTAGCACAAAAAAATTAGACGATTGCCTTGTCCCAATACTCACCCTAAGCCCTATGGTCCTCCTCAAAGTTTTGTGATGTACATAAGTGTGGACCTCAAGCCCACACCTCTACAGGGGTAAATCACAATTTTAAGAGCAGATTTGGGACAGACCTCCATTCATCACTCCTGAAACTCCTGCTTGGAAAACGTTGCCTCTTATTACTTAAGGTAAGGGTAAGGTAAGGTAAGGTAAAACTTTATTGATCCCCCAAATGAGAACTGTATGAAATGCCTTCATACAGTTTTCTCCATAGTGCTTTTGTATGAGGACAACACCAATATAAGTGACAATGTTTCAGAAACATCCCCACAAAAGGTACAGTTGATATTTATGTCTTTTACGTTTTGTTAGTAATGATTGGTTGGGTAAAATCTGTGAATCTCATTAAGCTAATTAGTTAGAAGAATAGCCACACCTTTTCCAAGCATATATCAACATTGAAGCTATTCCAAAATGAGATGGCAGAAGGCAAAACTATATCTTGCTGAATGAGTCTGTGTGATACTTTTATTGTTCTTCTTAATCAACATAGAAAAACAGGCATTGCCTATAATATGATCGGTTGGATCCAGAGAAGGAGGATCACAAACACCAGTCACTCGTACTTGGGATAGCTCTGCCTAGAGCTCTGGCTCTGCCATGGAGAATCACATAAAACGTCATGGTAACACTGGATTTATGAGTAAGAGCCTTCACCAAAGTGTGGTCTGACGCAGACTTGTGGGACTGGTTCATCAGGGGTGCTTTGGGGTGCTCCTCAGCACCCCTGGAGATTAACATTAGTGGTGTCACGCATCTACGCAGGTACACGCACAAGGGTGCAAGTGGCAAGTATTGAGACAAGGCCAATGTAAACATGCTGCCATTTTAAGAATCAATTCCTCCTAAGAGATGTGGCAAGACAGCACCATCAAGACAAACCGTAGCTGCAGACAAGCATATCACAATGTATATGTGAAAAATACAGCCAAAATCGTATTAACAGTATGAGTTGATTCAAAATGAACAATTAAATGAGGCTGATGTCATGATGAGGCACATTCCCCTTGTCTGTGCAGCTGTTGAACTGCCCTTAGCTGCCTGAAGTCATGCATGAATGGAGATGGAGAGGCAGGCAGACTAATGAGATTGTGTGCTAAGTGCTGGGTAGAGAGATGGGTTTAGTCCCACAGGGGATAAGGGCTCTAACCTTTACACAATGTCAGACAGTCTACAAGCTGAACCCAAGCTACTGTTTCTATAGCACCTAAGTCCGTTATTTTGGCATCTCTAATAGGATCTATCTATCTATCAATCTATCTTTGACCATGTTGAGTTGTCAATATTAGTCAATCACCTTTAATTAGCAACACTCTGTATTTTTGTAGTTTTAATCATAAATCTCTGTATCTATCTTGATATCAGTCCTGTGTGTAGATATTTTTTTCTCGTTACCATTTTCTGATCCATATAAACAACATGGCCAAGTTTTATGAATGTACTATTCTTTGCTGAAAAAAAAATCAACATCACTCATATCCCTGAACACTCATCTAATTATAAAACATCTTCCTGCCATGCTTGAAAACTAAGTCTTTTTTTTTTTTTTTTTTTTTACACCACCAGCCCCCAGCCTGCCCTGCTGGCTTTTGCTAGGAAGTGGTGTGTTTATTTCAGTTTAATCCCTCTCCCTGGCCAGCCGGGGCGGTCAGATGACAGGCGCTAATCTCTGGCCTGCCTGACTGACTGCCTGCTCAGTAATATGGGATTAAAACCTAACACACTTCCCTCACTAAGGAGGCCTTGGACCCATAAAGAGGGGTAGGTAGAGATGATGATGATGATGATGATGATGATGATGATGATGATGATGGTGATGAAAAAGTTGAAGAGGCAGAAGAAGAGATGCTTCAACTCTAGTCTTTCACTTAAATGGTTTTAAGCATATACAGTACACATAATATTGATTTTTTTTTTAGTTGTGTGATTAGCCAGTGGCTGACTGAAATTAATTGCATTTTGCCAAGACTTTACACCAACACACAGCACAGTATGTGAAACTGCAAAACATGCAGAAATAAAATTCCAGTCGAGCACTTATTTGTATTTTTTTCAGGCAGTTGAAACAGTAGTTACGTATGGTAACTCTAGTTCTATGATCACAGGTAGAGCCATCTAGCAGGGCTTTTTTGATCTCTGCCAGGAGATCATGCGTTTGGTCGCATATGTCTGTGTGTATCCGTGGCTAATCTCACTACTGGACCTATCAGCCTAATTTTTTTGTACACAGTTAAGAGATTCAAAAACTTTGAAAAACGTTTGTTCTCGCTACTTCTGCTCACTCACTCAGTCGCTTGACCATCGCCTCTTTCTCTCTTCTATCAACATAATAGGCTATTTTTTTATCTTGTTATAGCTAAGTTCACTGTGATGGTGGTGAAAAACTCCAGGACGTGCGTTGCGTTTTGGTACATGGTATGGACATGGTAGCTAGCTAACCAAATATTTGTTTATGGCTCACCAGCAAGCTAGAATTATTCTATAAATTTATTGAACAGCCAGCTACGTATTTAATGTGTGCTGCAGTGTTCACTTTTGCAAAAGAATTATTTGGGTGGGAAATTCAGTGGGCCCAGCCTCATTTCAGAAAGAAACGTGCAGACATAAACATCTTAGGTTTTAAACGCTTAAAAGCTTAAATCACAGACTGTAAAAGGAATGATTATGGGAAAAACCCATGGATTTTCCCCAGAGAGAAAATACATTGGATCCAGAATTCCATATTTGGCCAAAGCTTTACAGTCAACATAGACCTCTTTCACAGCAGCCATTTTGACATGAAATAGGGTAAACACAGGTGTTACGAATACATTAATGAAGGTTCTGTTCCATTTACGTCTTACAGAGCCAGGGTCCTGCTATTGTTCATGCTGGCTCTCTGGAAAAGACTCTGCTAACCTTCATTAATGTCATTAATAACACCTGTGTTTACCTGCTATTTCATGTCAAAATGGTGCTGTGAAAAAGGTCCATTACGTCTGTCTCCTGAACCCTATATCAACTCCATATGCAGTTGTTCAGATAACAGAGAGGAAGAAAGAGAGATTGAACAGCTCTGGCCTTTGTAAGAGTACAGTTGGCTACTATGACATGAGAAGTGCCACAACGGCCCACAGAAACACCAACAACACTATGTGGAATCACAAGCACTGCATAAATTACCAGATACACAGTCATACATGTGCCATTCAACCTCTACTGCCAACTTTACAGAGCGCAAGTAAGGAAGGGATGTGTGCACAAAGGAGCCAGATTACTCAAGCCCCCCCGCAGAAGTTTACTCTGGCACGTGGAAGTTATCCAGCATGTTATGGCAGGTTAGAGGGGCAGCAGTGGCCTGTAGGGGTGTTTGATACTGCAAAATTTGGTTTTGATTCGATACCAAATAAATACAGGGCTAGTATCCTGATATTGATTCCGATACTTTTTTTTTCCCTTAAAAGTTCCTTATGTATGAGGTTTATTTTTTCAGTTCCATTTAATAATTAATTTCTATAAGTTTCAGTGGGATAAATATATTATTTGTTTGCCTGAATAAACGTAGTATCAGTCTGCTAAAGTAACAGCTGATGGTGACCAATCACAGTTTGAAATTGTAACATTAACCAATGCTGAGGATCCGATTTGGCTAGATTTGGCTTTCTTACACACATCTAGCCAGGCCTTTCAAGCGACCATGGAAGTTAAAAATGATGGATTCTTTTAAAAAAGGGGGAGGTTCTCTTTAATGTAACTTGAAAATAGAGTTATTTCAAATTTAATTCTATTTTTTAAATATTTAAAAATGTCTTCATTGTCTTAATAAATGTTCTGTTTTCTTTCTTTTTTATGTAATTTTGTGCTCAAAATTTAATGGTTTATGATAGTTTCAGCTTTAAAATGTTTATGATACAAATTATAGTGAGAAATGTGCATTTTATATTAATAAGATTAATATTAAAATATTCGATGAATATTTTTAAAGTAAAAAAATGTAGGACTGTTGTAGTTGTAGGACTAAACCAAATACATCGTTGGAAAGGTCTTGACCTGGAGAGTAACATTATATCAGTCTGAAGATTGTAAATAGCTCCTGCTTTGAAATATTGACCTCTGAACCTTAACCTCAGTGCATATTGGAAGGCTTTTCATTGAGCAACAGAAGGGGCTACAGACATGGGACCAACTGTTATAAAGAGCTCTTGACTTGAGCTGTTACTATGCCCATTGAGATATAGTCATTATGTGGGGGCACTGTTAAATATGGTAAAAATGAATTTTAACCCATTGAACAATTAGATATTTAAAATCTGATCACACAGATGTGTTTCCCGTCCCCCTAAACCTCCAGAAGACTCTCAATTCAGTATTTAGAACTTCCAATAAAAAGAAATACACAATTAAAAAAAAATACAATTCCCTAGAGCCGCGCCATGCAGCTTGATACAAATCAGCGCCATACTTGTCGTTCCTCTGGTCTACAAACAAGGATTGCAGTTAGTCAAGTCAAGTCACTTTATTTTTATAGCACAACTTAAAAACAACCAGTGGTTGACCAAAGTGCTCTTCACAAATAAAACAAAACACACACACACATACACACACACACACACACACACACACACACACACACAAAAACACGTATAAGTATACACATTTGGATAAAGGGAGGGGACATAAATTAATGATTACAACATTAACACAGCAACAGAAGGTAGGTTGACATCTAAAACCCATCAAAGGTCAGGGAGAACAAGTACGTTTTTTGCCTGGATTTAAAATTGTGGGTGCTGAGTGAACATGTATAGGGAGGTGATTCCATATTTTGGGCCAAGTGACAGAGATGGCGTGGTCACCCTTATGCTTTAAGCAGGAGCCTGGGATATGGAGTAACATCTTATCAGATGACCTTAGTGTTCGGGTTGGAGAGTAGGGATGCAGAAGGTCACTGAGATAGGTCGGAGCTAGACCATTTAAAGCTTTGAAGACAAAGAGTAGAATCTTGTATTCCACCCTAACTCAGTGGTAGCCAATGCAGTGCAACAGTCGTGTGGCTGCATTTTGTACTAGTTGAAAGCGAGATAGATTAACTGACACCATAGGATAGTGTATTGCAATAGTCCAGGCGTGATGAAATAACAGCATGGATTATTGTTTCAAAATCTTTAAAAGAAAACATATGTTTGACTTTGCTTAAGACCCTAAGATGATAAAAAGAGGACTTGACTACAGAATTGATTTGTCTATCAAATTTTAAATCAGTATCAAATAAGACGCACAGATTTTTTGCATAGGGTTTCAGTTTTATTGTCGTTTAGTTTTAAGAAATTGCTAGCCATCCGGTGTTTGATGTCATTTAGACAGTGAAACAGACACTTCAGCTTATCGGGGCTGCCCGGTCTCAGTGAGAGGTATAATTGTGTATCATCTGCATAACAGTGATACAACACTTTGTGCCTCTTCGTAATTTGGCTGAGGGGTAGCATATAAAAAGAAAATAAAGTATAGCTCAGTACTAATCCTTGTGGCACACCATAGAAGAGTGGGGCAGGTGCAGATGGCGGCAATACCCCAGCTGAAACTGGTCCTCTCTTCTAGGAAGGAGGCAAACCAGTTGAGTGCAGTGCTTGTTATTCCCATCCAGTGTTCCAAATGGTTGAGAAGGATTTGGTGGTCCACCGTGTTGAAGGCGGCACTGAAGTCTAGCAAAATCAATATTGCACAGTCCTTAGCATCTACAGCCAGGAGCAGGTCATTCACGACCTGAATTAGTGCCAAATCAGTACTAAGCTTTGCACGGAAACCAGATTGAAAAATATCAAAGATTTCATTATGGGTTAGACAGGAACAAGAAGTTGCTGGAAAACCACTTTCTCGGGTATTTTGGAAATGAATGGAAGTTTTGAAATTGGTCTGTAATTGTTTGGGTCAATTTGCACAAAGTTGGGGTTTTTGAGGAGTGGTTGGATTTTCCAGGTTGGTCAAGTGAAGCTTGACCAAAACCAAAAGTTGAAGCTCTAGTTGAAGCATCATTGATAACCCGTGAGTAGTGTGGTTCTCACAGGCCCAGGGATCCTGGCACTAAAGACTATAGGAAAATGGCCAGAGATACAGGCATTATTAATTCGCAAAATATCTGTATCAAGACCATGAGATAAAACCAGATCGAGAGTGTGTCCTTGCTCATGCATTGGCCCGGAAACGGACTGGACTAAAAGCATCAATTAAGTTGGTGAAGTCCTGTACAAGAGGCCTGTAAGGGCAGCAGATATGAATGTTGAGATCTCCTAGCATTAAAACCCTGTCCCTGATTACATTAATGTTTAAGTTGAGATTTACAAGAAATGTTTTAATTAGTACTGTGTAAAGGGAAAACTGTTGTTAAAAAGCACCTTCCATCCGTTCGTCTTCTTACGCTTTCCATATTTGACAGTGCAGTCATGCTCTATATTGCAGGCAAATGTCTTGTGTCTACTCTTTTATTTATTGGGAGATAACACGACTGTCTCCGCAGTAACTGCTAAAAGCATCAGAAAAAAACAAGGCAAAAAGCAGAAACGTCAAGGACTAATGAATATGACAACAGAGCAGCATAAGTGCTGTGCTGTTATCACATATTTGCATTGCATATTACAAATGAAAACGGCCTGATTGATGCCAGTGGGCTTCGCTTGATGGATGTTACTGTTAGCAATAAACGTGCGTATCACGTCTGGACCACATTGTTTCACTAGTGTTAGACTTATAATACAGGCTGCCGATTAACACAGCAGCCCCTCAGTGGCTTATTTTGTTTACAAAGTCACTTAAGATGTTCCAGGATTGAAAGGCATGTGTGTTTTCCACAGAAATGATTCTGATGTCGCGACTGGTACTAACGTGTAGCAACAAGCCAGGAGCAAACTTGCTTTGCTAGAGTTGTGATGCTAGCAAGCTACGAACTTCACCTACATGTTTGGTAGCTAAGCAATGCCCCGGTGTGTAGAAAAACACAAAATGCAATTCTCTTTCGGTCATGCCAATATAAACTAAGTTCTGAACATGTTAGTACATAGCACATAAAACTGGCAACATGCTATAGAGAGAGATGTGGTTGCAACACTGCAATGCTACTGGCTCAGTGGCGCTGTTCCTGCTGCTGATCTAAATAAACAAAGGACTCATTTCGGACCGACAAAATTATTAAATTGGTAAAAATCGTAGCCAATATAATTTTTGTGGGAAAGTTAATACTTTTATTCTACACCCCTCGGGACACCACATTGATGTATTATTTTTTAAAAATTCCTTATTTCCATAAAAATCTTGTATCTACCACC
Source organism: Holocentrus rufus (assembly GCA_900302615.1). Lineage (NCBI taxonomy): Eukaryota > Metazoa > Chordata > Actinopteri > Holocentriformes > Holocentridae > Holocentrus > Holocentrus rufus. The sequence continues at coordinate 9,017 of OMLF01009044.1, forward strand.
TTTAAATTTAAAATATTTCAAGGCCTTTCAAGGCCTGGCTAGATCCGGCCTCGTCCCTACGTGCACGCATAACCCTCACTGTTGATATCTACTGAACAGCCGTACATGGTCAAAGCTTACACTACTGAGGTACCTAGAGTATCATAGCTTGAAGCCTAGGGCCACTGAGCAAGCTGCGGTTTTTGGGAGTCAGATCGTGTTGGTTCATGTGAGGACGCGACAACAACCGCAGTAGAGGAGAAGCAAAGTGTGCATGTATGTGTTCACAACAATGGAATGTTGTTTGCACAGACAGTTCTTCTCTTTGTTGAAATGTGTCACTTACATGAGTGGAAATGAAATTGTATCTGTCCCACTGCGCTAGAATCGAGCTGGTATCGATTCCCACGTGGTATCGATAGAATCGATATTTGGATTGATCCATCCACCCCTAGTGGCCTGTGCTCATATTGGATCATGAATCCAATAGACAGTACAACAGTTTTCCGTTTACAGCTGTAACCTTGTCAAAGGAGAAATGTGAGCATTAATATATTTTACAATGAGTTTTTCTCATGCTTTTATATTTTTTGTTTAAATCGCCAGATTCTTCTGCAATCACATTAATCACATTACTTCACTAATCACTCAATAGGAAAAGTAATTGTAGAGAAGGAAGCCCCACATCTGGGCCAGATGGATGCTGGGTCTCCTCCACACATTTACTTCTTCTTGCAGCAGGGTCTTACCATTAAACAATGTCCAATAGAAACTCAAGAACCCAGAATCTGATGCAGTAGTAGGTTATTTATTGCAGTATATCCATATAAGAGCACTTCTGGTCCATGGAGCAGAAGACATAAACTGACAAGCTGATCGACAAAAGTAATGAAATGATAGACGATAGGAGGAAAATTAGACAGAGTTTGAGACAGGATGCTCAAGACGGAATGCCTGTGGAGGTGAGTGGTGTCTCTCCTTTTATACCCCCTTCTTTCCTATGATGCTCCCCTTTTCAAGCCACCTTGTGGGCCTTATTCTGAGAACCCTCCTGAAATGTGCTTGTCCTTTCCCTAGATTTCCCAGTAATAGAATAGCAGAATAATAGAATTTCCCAAGATTTCCACCAACATTTCTGAAGGGAGCTACATCAAACTGCAAGGCCGCCATCTAAATTTAGGCACAATAACACTGAGAGGGCCTGCACTTGGCCCCAAGGCCACTCACTCAATTATACTGGTGTCTCAGGTCTCCAGCCTCAGAAAAACAGAAAGTGGTTATATCTTTGATTAAAATGCACACATAATCACATTTTTAGCTTACATTCTTTGATTTCTTCACATCAGAGTATTATTTACATTTTTTTTTCAAATAATGTGTGTCTTTCCAATATGAAAATTATTAATTCAATACAGTGCAGTCACCCTTTGGCAAGATGGCAAGATAAAAGTCATTCTTCACCACAAAACAAAAAAATACATTAAAGTAGAAAAGGTGTGACAGCATATAATGTTTCCAGAACTACTGGTCTGAGTTCATCATAACTATTACATAACACAAACAAATGTGTTGTTGAACAAGGGAATGTTTCCCTCGTGTACTGACATGTTTATCCTTGTCTGTGCTCTGGGGGGATTAGAAAAATAACAGCAAGAAATCTGTAAGAAGAAGTTGAGGGATGACTTCCTCTTTCAGCTGCTGCTCCCTGCAGCCTCACAACCTTGCAGTCACCCAGCTAGCCAGTACTTAGACTGTGGAAATTTACTCAGCCAATCACAAACATCTGACAGTTCTGCTGCTAACTCAGAGGTCTGAGGGCAGTTTCATAGAGTACACAGTGTGAAAAGAAATATACAGAAAATGATACACTGACACATTGATTGTGTTGGTGGATCCAAAGCATGATCCAAAGCATCCTATAATACCATAAGTGCATGTATTTTTAGTGTCCTAAGCCTGGCAAGGTTAATTACATGCTTTGTGCATTAAAGTAATAATCTGGAACATGCTGACTCTTATAACACAATCATTTTTCAATCTATACTTAAGCCATTTCCAGAAAGTTTTTCATCTGTTATTGTGAACATTCAGCGTTTAATAGGTCTTGCACTGGGAAAATCTGCTGCTGCACAGGAAGTGATGTGTTTTGCATTTCTGCTTTGTTTGCAATAAAAAAAGAAGAAGCAGTTAGAATAAACGACAGTCATCACCATGGTTGATCTGACAAAGAAAAGAGCACCACCTACAGAAACTCAAACTTCACAGAAAATCCAAGGAACATGATGGCACGGTACTGGACACACTGTTTGTTTGACAGTTGACCTCTGAGACTTGCAGTTCAGAAAAACCACAGCAATAAGCACGAAGCAACAAAGATGCTGGCAAAAACAAACAAACAAAAAAAAAACAATAAAAATAAAATTTGGATTGGTCATATACATATGCAATTATATACAATTATGAAAATTTTTTTGTGCATTAATCTTTTCCCTATTTCAGTGGCAAATATTTCTTCCCCTTCTGTTCCAAGTCTATTTCTCCTAGACATATTTGAGCTCAATTTAACATCAGGGTGAGGTTTTGACCATTTTCTCATACTTCTTAATTTCAGCTCCTGAGAAGCCTTTCTCTTGTCTCAGCCCGATCCCAATTTAAGATCTTAAAATCTTCTCTTTTTATTCTCTCACTGCACTGAACTTTATTTGTCTGAAATTATCAGATTTGAGACAACAATGAGATCCAAAAGAAAACTTGGTTGGCTTATAAATGAGCCTGCACAATATCAGAAGTTTGTCTCAGTAATCACATTCGAGTCTCAGCTGTGTATTTTCTCAGAGTTGTCTCACTTCTATCAAAGAAGAGTCAAAACAAGATCTACATATAAACTTTAGTTTCTCATTGATTTGTCACAAATACTTTCCAAATGCCCAATTAACAAGACATGCATGCACTGTGGCTTGACTCAAGGTAATGCTTCTTGATTCTTTACAGCTTAATAAACACAACTTGATCAGATTTTCCCAAGGTTACTCTGTGAACGCTGTTATAGCAAGTCGGAAATTTGCAAGACAGCATGACGCATATTTTGAATGCAGTGTATTGAATGCAGCATAATTTCTCTCATCAGTGCGGAAGTAAACAAGCCAAGGTGTTTTGAAGAAGCTGCTGAATAAAAGTTGTTAGAAAGCAGAGTTTGAAACCTTTTTTTTTTGGATGTACAGTTTCAGGACATATTTGACAGTGCTGTGAGTTTTGTGTTTTGAAATGGACATTTATAACAGACTTTTGGACTGTGCGAAGCCAAGCAAGCACCTGGAGTAGGTAGGTAAATCCCTCATTAAAGGTGACATATTATACCCCTTTTCCAAAAGTTAACACAGTTCCCTGGCTCCTTAATGAAGTGTCTGTGACATGCTTTGGTCAAAACTTCCACAAGGTTAAGAGAATAGAGACCCTATTCCACCCTGTACTAACAGCTCGGTTTTGGTGCCTGTTGCTTTAAATGCAAATG
>OMLF01009046.1:4064-18309 GCA_900302615.1 Holocentrus rufus
AAAGCTGTTGTTTAGAGCAGTTTTGGGGAAAAAGTTACTGTGACAAAATAAAGAGAATCCGATTTTGCTACTTTGTTACAAAGGAAATTGTTTCTTTTTTGTCTATATAAAAAACAAGGCAAATGTATTGTAAAATCACCAGAAGGTGCTTTGGACATGCTGAAACCTGCTGCTTTCCCAGTAAGGGTCTGGATTGCTGTAGTAAACTAGTTGAGTTTTTTTTACTATTATTATTTTTTACCATCTTTATCAACATGATTGTAGAGTTATGTATGGTGTCAAAGAAGGGAAACTAAGGCTGGGATTCGGAGATTAAATTCCCTCAGGAATGCAGAACAAAAGTCTGACACTGCTCTGGGAGGGACATTCATTGTCTACGTAGTGAGCCCATAGAAACCACTGGCATGCAAATGTAAAAAAACCTAATGGTAAAACATGTTTGGCAAGGAGGATAATGATTACGGGTACCAGTTTGCACTCTTGGTTTGTTTCCAAGAGGTGTTCTGCCAGGTGGAGAGGTCAACCCGTCTTCTACCAGGGAAGATTTTGTCAGCAGACAGGTCCTGATCCTGTGCTGCAAATGGACGAGGATTTGCGTTATAGCTGAAATCCTATTACAGTGACTGAGGGAACTAGGCTAAAGAGATGTTCACACTCAGCTATAGCATTAAACCAAAGTTCACTCAAGTTTGCCAGCTAGAGGTTGGGACATATCTTATGGCCTATGACCTTGAATAGGAATGAGAAGGAATGAATGATGAATAAGTGAAAAGTTGGAATTTAAGAAATAGTTTGAACTGAAACTCTTTTCATTTGTCTTTTTTTTAAACTCAAAGTACTGCATAGAGTAAAGACTATTAGCAGAATAAAAGAATGGGGAAACAGTCAGACTCAGACATTTTCAGTTCCCTCTAAACCTCAGATATTTTCACTTATCAAGGTGGATATTCAGAACTAATGTTTAACATGCCTCAGCATGTAATTTTTTGAGGAAATGTGTTCATGTGATTCACTTTGGAATTTCTTCCTGAAAAACGTAAACTTTATTGTCAGAGAGAAAATTTAATTATGGGGCAAAACACTTCGCTTATTACATTTGAGATACAAGGGACTCAACTCAATACTTTCTAAGTAGAATTTGAAGTGATACAGTTTTATAGCTTCTTTTCCAAGTGCTTGACTTTGAAACTATGCATGCAGTGCATGAAGAGAAATAAACAGTGACGCAGACACAGTTTGAAATAACTGGGGAAATTTCCTGAGGAGATTGAAGGGAGCTATAAAAACAGCAATGCAAATAGAAGCTGAGACCAGTGACAGATGAGACATGTATTATGAATTTGACTACCATGTATAACTAACAGAGAGAATTGAAAATGAACTATTAATGCAAAATTGTCATAAATATTTAATTCTAAGCCCATTTTGTCATTTAAAAACCGTTCAGTTTGCCACAGCATCAATTCTTCCTCCCCCACGTCTGAAATCAGGCCAATCATTTTGTCTGTTGCTTTACAGAGCTCCTGTTGTCACGCTGACCTCAACAATAGTTCTCACTGACAGCAGCTCCATTCACCCTCTGTCACATGTTTCGCTTTATGTCGCCAGGCCGTGATGCTGTTGGTGATACAAGCAAGCCATAATACAATTGTGAGCAATGGAAGCAGTCAGAGGAATTTTCACTTAAATAATTAGATTGCACTGCAAAGGAACTACATGCTATGTCCCATTCTTATGCTCTCCTTCTCAGAGATGGTGGATGTGTTGGTGTTTTTCTGTAATCACTGATCAGATAATCTCATTTTGTCTTCATTCTGGCCCTTGTGAGACAAATAGGAAAGCTATGGTCAGAACTTACTAACCATGGGATCTCTATCCATCTTATTAACAGCATGAAATCCAACAATTATTGCAAGCCAGAACTTTGACTCTGAGACAGTTGGGGAGAATGAGTCAAAGTAATGGCTTACAGCAGGGTTGGTGAACACATACTTTATATACAGTATATGAAATCAAAAACTGACCTTAATTTCATTTAATCTTGCCTACAGCATACTGTCTGTACAGCTTGGTTTGTTGAACCTCTGTATAAGTGCAACACAAAAAGGCTATCTGAACAGGTCAATGGTGATTTTCAGTTTTGCTACTACTTTTAAAATAGATTATTAGAAATTCATTTTTTATATTTTCTGGGAGACTGCAGAAGGCGGTGGGAAATTTAAAGGCATGCCATAAATGGCCCATGGGCTTGAGGTTCCCCGCCCCAAAGATGAAAATAATAAAGATAACTGGTGGATGAATATATGAGAGCACAAGCGGTTTTGGTCTCTGAAGGTTAGATAGGAATCAAGAGTGAAGAAAGGAAAGGTGGAGGTGATGTCTGTGTAGAGCAACTGAGGAAGTGAACAGAGAAAGAGAGAAGAAGAAGAAGAAGAAGAAGAAGAAGAAGAAGAAGAAGAAGAAGAAGAAGAAGAAGAAGAAGAAAAATTTATTTGGCCATAAACAGAGACTACATGCTATAGCAGAATATCTCACAGACAGCAGAGCAGACAGAACGGAGAAAGACATTGCTGACATCCAGACTCCAGACATCCAGACTCAGTTCGTGCAGCCTGGCCGACCCGGCTGCCCAGTGAGACCACACTGTGTCTACAATGTCACCACGGAGAAACTGAATGTCGATCTCACTTCCTGTTTGACAGCGAGGGTTGCTGTCAAACAGGAAGTGAGAACCTATCAATCCTCTCAACCCACAAAAATCTCTCCACGTGTGTGGTGATAAAACTCTCTGTGCAGCACTAGCTGCAAAACTCCTGTCACGCACATAGAGAAATGAGCACCATCACAAATGAAGAGTTAATTGTTCCTTTAGTTCTTCTTATTTACTATGATAATATGATATTTACTATGAAATGTTGATATTTCTTTGTCAAGCACCCATTGTAAAATGAGAGAGAGAGAGAGAGAGAGAGAGAGAGAGAGAGAGAGAGAGGTGGGTGGAGAATGAGGATTGATTTAAAGAAATGCAGAAGTTAAGCACCAGCAAATGTGTCAGTAGTGGGAAGTGAGGTGGACTGATGATGTGCAAGGGCGATAAAGTGGTGGTGTAACTTCTTCCTTCTAATTATTTATTCATTTTAAATTCACTTTCATATTTATGGTTATATCCTATTTCCTGGGAACATTCTGGAGTATTTTCTTGACTATGATCACCATATTCAGATTCAGATTTAGATTCAGATACTTTATTGATCCCCGAAGGGAAATTGCCTTTCAGTTACATCCTGTCCAAAAAAACAAAAAAAAGACAGTGACACATAACAGGGGGGGGACAGGAGCGGAAGAACTGTGGGTCGCCACACGAGCGGCGCATATCCTCATATAGTCAAAAATAATCTTCCCTGTGATAATAAAACAACCTAATGTCAGTTCACCAGAACAATAACGGAATAAATTCATTGATTCATTGATTCAAATGTATCAATATCTGGCATGTTTTTTTGTAGAATTTGAAAGTCCACATTATTTCAACACTCTTTTATAGAATCCCAGAGAGAGTGTCTTGTGACATTACAGTATGTTTCACCTTTTGCCCTTTTCAAATGTTCTGAAAGATGGGTGGAGAGAATATTTCCACTACCATGATTTCTCCATAAGCTCTACAACTGCAACCACAAAGATCAAACTTTGATTGTCTGTAAACATTACACACTTACACACTGACTTCCTGCCAGGCGTCAACATGGACATTTTCATGTTTTTCTGCATTATTGTTCTAAATCATAGTTTACAGTCTCAAAGGGCCCACAAGTTTAGAACAAATCAAATATACAAGAAAACAAATTTAGATCTTGGCTTAAACCTTCAAAACGGCCAAGAAAAAAAAAAAAACCCAAAGGGAAAAGGATCAGGCCACCAACCTAAGAGATGAAGACACACATACTCACACAGGCAGTGGAGGAAAGGTTAGTACACACATTAAAAAAATGTAACACTGGCAACAATGGTGACATTTTTGATATAGGAGTAGAGAGAAATCGGGGTCAGAAGTCAAATCAGGATTTTTAACAGTCGTGCCCTGAGAAATTACATAGTTGTCGAAATTTAGAGTGAAGTCACTGAAATGGAGGGTTTGTCTAAGACAAATGACAAACATTTCAGTCTCACTTTCCAAGTTGGAAGACATCCAGCTTTTAACAACACACAGACACACCTAAATATGTTGTTGTAAATATTAACCTGATATACTGGTCTGAAGATGTTGGGATCACTTAAGGTTTGTCTTGCTTTGAATGAAAATGACTTTGTTTGGGAACATCTCCTGTGTATGTTGTGATAACAATTTGGAAACTTTGAGTTCAGCTGTAACTTGGTTGGATGGTTTTTCAGCACTCAGGGGAACAATTTGGCCCTGAATTAGTTCACTTGTGTATTTTGACATTGTTACCAACAACTGGAAAATAGTTTTCAACAGAAGTCCTTTTCAAAGTTTTCAAAGGACTAGTGCAATAATGCAGATGACCATATTAATTTAGCTATTAGTGGCTAAAAGACCAAAATAATTTGAGAAAACCTAACTAAATGGTGCAGATGATATTCAGATTTGTTTCACACTCAGAGATTTATATTAGTTTTAAATTTCCCTTGGGATGAATAAAGTATCTATCTAATGCATTCTTGAACAAGAAGTATCAAGTCAGTTAAAAAATAAAAAGCCGTATTTGATAAATTATGAAAACAAATACTTGACAGTGCACTGAGGCTTTTGTTTGTCACTGTATGTATGCATTAATCATGAACTGAGCAAACATAAGCATTGACAAGTGAAAAAAAAAAAAAAAAACAATCACCATGACCTAAAATATGGGGTAAGTACCTCAGTTCACCTCAAACTGGCTGACTATCACCACCTACTGGACAAGATGAGTAGTACGCTGGCTAATGCCAACTGGACAGAGAAAGATTTTTGGATTGGTGAAACATACATCTTTTGAAGAAAATATGCTAATGATTTAATACTTTTTTCCTGGTTCATGCAATGTATTAATGAACTGGGACAGCACAGACCTTAACTGCAGGCTGTAACTGGAGCCATGTCAGCAAAGACAGATGGGCGGAAATATAAAGTTACACAAGACCATAAAAAAAAGAGAGCAATTCAAGATGGAAGATTTGTGACAAATGTCACTATATTTATTATCTTTGTATCAAACATTTCACCCCATCATTCAGACTAGGTTTGATAAACTAGGCTTACACCTCAACCTTTACATACAGTGAACCCTTGAGCAAAAATGGACGGTGCAAGTCCATCTAATGTCATTCAGTTGCCTTCCATAATTTAATGCTCTATGAACAGGTCAATACTACATCACAGTAAACATTTGAATTCATGACATGTCTAAATGCAGTTACGCATTCAGTCAGTTGATGTTATCTGTATATTTTGGTGCACTGACATTCAGTCTAACATGAAAGTTCTTTTAGTACAATGTTTTGAAATCCAAATAAGTGTTCTTCTCACATGAGACACTACTCATCTGCCACTGGAGAAATCTGCTCAGTGGGCACCGACTTACCAACTAAAATTAGTTAAGAGCACAATCAGAAGAATTTTACAGCACAGTAGGGTTGTAAAATTTTATTCTTCGGAGAAATCTGTACATGGAGGTTTTGGCCTTCAGTGTGTTCACATACATAAGCATAATGGGGACACAGACAGGTAGCGCACTGAAGATCAAGAGGAAGTGCTATCCATTACTCAAAACTGGACAGGAAGTTCAGTACAATCTGCTTCAGTTTAGCGTCTGATGCCTCAGAGATCTTGCCGTCGGCCCTGAAATATGAAACAAATAATCAGGTTAATTCAAACAGAATTAAAATGGTGCCAACTCTGGACACCATTGTCCAAAGCATATCAAAGTGGCTGCAAAATGTGTCTCACTTGATTGTGGCGAGCAGGTCCTGGTGCTGGCTGAGGATGTGCTGCAGGAAAGCCTTCTCAAACTTTGTGATCTTGCTGGGCTCCATTTTGTCCAAGTGACCTCTGACACCGGCGTAGATGACTGTCACCTGCTCCTCAATGGCCATGGGGGCTGACGGGAGGGAGAGGCAGATTGAGTTGCATGGTCTAATTTTGCAATTAAAATTAATTTATCAACAACCTATTACTTTAATTTCCTGAAAGTTAGTGATTGCTACAATGACACTGCAATATGGCTAAGTCCGAGCCCCTTTAGGAAAAAAACAGGAAAAAAGGTTAACACTCACAATACTGTCCCTGCTTGAGCAGCTCAGTGAGCCTGACGCCCCTGTTGAGCAGCTGCTGGGTGGCAGCGTCCAGATCAGAGCCGAACTGGGCGAAGGCAGCCACCTCACGATACTGAGCCAGCTCCAGCTTCATGGTACCGGCCACCTGCAAAGTAGGAAGCAAATTAAAATACATGATTGAGACCTCCTACTTCAAACTGCTTTTATATATAGTGTTCAATTTTCAACATCTGAAATTACAAATCAAGTCTTAGTAACTCAGATCTCACCTGCTTCATGGCCCTGGTCTGGGCAGCAGAGCCTACTCTGGACACAGACAGACCCACGTTGATGGCTGGGCGGATACCCTTGTAGAACAGCTCAGTCTCCAAGAAGATCTACAGCAGGGAGATCAAGATGGTTAAATACACAGCAAAAATTTATCTAATGTTCTCAGGTATGTGCAGAATCATCCACGAGACTTGAAAGGACTTGTAAGAATACCTGTCCGTCTGTGATGGAGATGACATTGGTGGGGATGTAGGCAGACACGTCGCCGGCCTGGGTCTCGATGACGGGGAGGGCAGTGAGGGAGCCGCCTCCGAAGTTGTCGTTCATCTTGGCAGCTCTCTCCAGCAGACGGGAGTGCAGGTAGAACACATCACCAGGGTAAGCCTCACGACCGGGAGGACGACGCAGCAGCAGGGACATCTGACGGTAGGCAACAGCCTGCCACAGACAAAATAAATAGTTAAGGCACTTTGATTTCTGCCTCCTTTTCTATATTTAGATTCTTGCACATAGGCCTTTGGAGGTTAAAACACTCTTTTCAGCAGCGACACTGCTAAAATTGCCCTTTAACGTTTACATTAGGCTTTTCATTTTATTGTGCCACAAACTGCAGACGGAGCACATAAGTTGGCTATGCTAAGCTAAATAGAAAAGGTCAAATGCTGTGCTTTTGAGATTTAAGGCCAAAGCCATTGTTATTTTAGATGATTAAAATGTCAGACATATTTTCCCTTCACAGAACAGTAGTTATCTGACCCCTCGCTCACCTGCTTGGACAGATCGTCATAGATGATCAGGGCGTGCTTGCCGTTGTCTCTGAAGTACTCTCCCATGGAGCAGCCAGAGTAAGGAGCCAGGTACTGCAGGGGAGCAGCATCGGAGGCGGTGGCAGAGACCACGATGGTGTACTTCATGGCATCAGCATCAGTCAGCCTCTTCACCAGCTGAGCCACAGTGGACCTCTTCTGACCAATGGCGACGTAGATGCAGTACAGCTTCTTCTTCTCATCAGTTCCCTCATTGAAGCGCTTCTGGTTGATGATTGTGTCAATGGCAATGGCGGTTTTGCTGTAGAATGAAGATTAGCAACCATTTATATAAGGTTCAACCAAACCTCTTGACTATCTTTAAGTAAGCTGCAATTTCCTCAGCCAGTACATTAGTAGCATGTCCAAATGTCTGTAAAAAAAATTCTCAGTTTTAAAAAGTACTTACCCAGTCTGCCTGTCACCAATGATCAGCTCACGCTGGCCTCTGCCTATGGGCACCAGGCTGTCCACAGCCTTGATTCCAGTCTGCATGGGCTCCCTCACAGAGATACGAGGGATGATACCTGGAGCCTTCAGACCAACACGCCTACGGGTCTTGGAGCCCAGAGGACCCTGAGAACAGGAAAACAGATTTCTTGAAATCAGAACCATTTAGGAGAACTGATTTACCAAGATGCTGACATGTATCAGAGTCAATAAGGGATTCTATTACAAGTAAATGTGCACCACTTTGCAAGTGTAATTATAATTTTATGAAAATAAATCTGATATTCTAATGCCACTGGAGAAATCTGTATTGTGTTAGCAGAGGCAAATTTGGCTCAACTCCACTATCAGAGTTTATGATTAAGGTAAATTTCCATTTAAATAGGGATATTTAAGTTCTAGGTGCTCAAGTAGAACCTTTCCATCGATGGCATTTCCCAGGGCATCCACCACACGGCCCAGCAGCTCATCACCAACAGGAACATCCACAATGGCACCAGTCCTCTTCACGATGTCACCCTCCTTGATCAGCTTGTCGTTACCGAACACCACAACACCAACGTTGTCGGGCTCCAAGTTCAGAGACATACCCTGGATGAGAGTGTTACAGCAAGTTAGTGAGTGAAGGGATTAATCCCTGTATATGCTTGAGCATTTTACATGCACTAAATAAAATGATAAGTTAAAAACACTGGCAGTTTAAGCTTAAACAGAATTTTAACTTTCATTCAGTTTGGGGAAAAATACACAATGTTCTTTATCAGTTCATGAAGACAAATTGCAGATACTGTAACATTTCAGTAACAGTTTCATGGTAATGTGACAGTTCTTTTGCAATCTGCATGAGACCCATGGATATCCAGCATTTCACAGTGACATTTTATTAGCCATACCTTCAGTCCAGAGGAAAATTCCACCATCTCCTCAGCCTGGACATTCCTCAGCCCATACACTCTGGCAATACCATCACCGATGGAGAGCACACGTCCTGTCTCCTCCAGGTCTGCAGAAGTGTCTGCTCCCATGATCTTCTCCTCCAGGATGGAGGACACCTCAGCTGTGCCTGTGGAAGAGCAAACATCACTGCTATAGAGTCTTGCTTAGCCAGAACAGGACAATTTACTGAGCGTGTAATCTCTCTGATCATTTGGCAATTTTGTTGCAAAACCTCAGAATATCAAAGATTTTCTGATGTGTTTGGCAAGAAAGGTCAAACTAAACCAGTGGAGACTATTTAGATTTAACCTTCAATCCAGATTTTTTTTTTCCCATGACAGCCTACATATATCTTCTTGCAGGCCATGAATAATTTTGAGCACTAATGTACTGACTTATCAAACAACACTTCTTTAGTATATAAGCGTGCAGTGTGAAATTCAGCCCATTTAACATCGCAAGGGACATGAAAAGGCTCTGAAACATACCTCATTCAATGACCTTAATGATTTACTAAGGCGTAATGTGAAGCTGCATTCAGTCACCTTTAGGCGCTGACCTGGAGGCTGAAGGAAAAACAACCACTGCTCATGTTGCCTTTTTGGCTTTCTCACCTGTCTTCTGCAGCCATGGTCTGTGTGTGTGGAGGTGGTTGACCCCAACGCAGGCAGCCGGCACAGTCTTGGATACCTAGATTGAATAACAGACAGCGCCTTATGAGAACATCATTTTGTCTGCAAACTAAAATGTGCATCACGACAGTAAAAAAACAAAATGATACGGGGCCAATGACACTTTGATATCCAATACTTCATACGCAGGAGCTGCCGTGTGCAGTAAAGAGACATGCGCTGTCAAGCTTTCTGACCTTCAGAGCGTGGCTGAATGAACACTCACCGCTAGCATTAGCTCCGGTTGCTAACATGCTTAGCACTGCTCATTGCAACACGAACAATTTCACAAGGGCATCATGAAAACGTCATACTTTAACATTTACAAGGTCGCAAAAATAAATTAGGTATCGAAACAGTTTTTGCACCGTTTATAACGCATGAATAAGTTGGTTGACAAGCGCGTGAAGGAAACGTTAGCGGCCTGTGCCGTTACCCTTCACACCCACAAGGTTCACATTGACATTTGACAAACTTTCAGCATCACTTTAAGTTGTCAAATGTTTTAATAAAATACTTACAATTCCAGCCCTCCTTGGCAGAGTTCTGGCCAAAGCCGCTGCAACTCGCACGGATAGCATTTTTTCGTGTTGCTTGTGACCTGTCCTACACTTGCGGCAACGACCTGCCTGTGAGGGAGAATGTAATGGCTGAATGAACTCTTCTTCTATTTATGTGGCCGTGGTGGAAGTTGCCTGCTGCGTTATGGCGCCACCTGCTGCCACGGAGACGTTACGGCAACACTGCTGCAATATCGCCCTCTTCTGCATCGGACATAAAATGACATGTCTGCTTTGTCAACGACAACCAAGTCAGACAGTCGTTTGCCCGTGGTGCTAGCCAGCAACAACCGCCTGAATGTAGATCCGCATGGGCTATTTTCTCTCTCCAAATAACCCAGCGGAAAAGTAAGATAAGGATCCCAGGATGGTTTTAGTGCATGTCGGATATCTGGTTCTTCCCGTATTCGGCTCAGTAAGAAATAGAGGTACAGTATTAATATTCATATCGATCCAAAACATGTGCCCTGTTTATTTTAATATTCACTGCAGCTACTGGCTAGCTAGCTCGAGCTAGCTGTTGCGTTAGCTCGCGTTAGCTAGCCTCTTCAAATTGAACGCTCAAATATATGCGAAATTGCTTGCAACTTGAGACTATTTGATATTTTATTCAACAGTGACAAACATAAACCGCCGAATAATGTAGATTGCCTGGTGTAACTATGTTTGATCAAAACAAATTTCGCCAAGGAAAGACGAGCTAACTGGCTAGCGGGCTCAGACTATTCCCTGGTACGGAAACATTCCCACAAAAGATTTCCCTTGCACAGGTCGTGTGGTTCAAAATTCCTGATATCTGAAATACACCCGGGCTCATAGAATTGCGGTACACAGCATTACCGCATGATATAGTTTTTTCACATTGTATGCGAAGATGTAACGTTTCGATGCATTTTTGGCATGACGCTATCGTTTATTTGCACTGTTCAAATACCGCAAAATAGACCGAGCCTCCCAGCCAGTCAGCTTATCTGTGTCTGGATGATGTCATTTGAAGATCATCTGCTGCTGCTAGCGCTCACCTTTTTTCACCATTCCAGTATTTATTGCCCATGTTAATTGGTGAATTTATTGATGGAGACATAGGTTTTTGATCAATGAGCGCTGACTCCCGACCCATCAATTTAGTAGTCGTCGTTTCTATTATCCTACTAATTGGCAATTTAGCAGCTGTTTGAAGCTGTCTGGCAAAAGACCCCAAACATGCCGTCACAGTAAAACAATTACAAAGCTACAGTGTAACATTAATTTCATAACAGTGGCATCAATGATTTCATTGTGCTTTTATTTCTGTTCTTATTCCCTGTTTCATAGTATCGAGGCTGGCTCTACATTCTGCATTTATCAGATCTTTGTCGTCCCCCCATTGTGTAGCTAATGATCATCTGCTGCTGTGTGGTGTGGCGTGGCCTCTGCCTGTTCTCTGCATTTAGCTGTATTGTGAATCCCTTCTTCATTTCCTCTTTCCATCAGAAGACGACATTGGTATTAAAAAGCACCCCCTCCCGAGATGTATTCAGCCGTAGATTTTCCATGTTAAACAGACTAAAAAAAATAGCTAACACCTAGAGCAGAGCACCTTTTGTCTTTTTTTCTGTCAAATTGCTGTAGCACTGAGTAAACATTTTAGCTCCTTTTTAGATATCAGTTGAATGTCATTGTGTACCTCCCATCCAGTCTTGATAGACAACATGCTGTAAATTCCTGTAAAGTGGATACATTTTGCATGATCTCAAATACTGCACTGCATTGTTGAACACCAGAATTTGGCTCATCTTCCTTCTCTTCACACAAGGTGCAATGTACATGACTTAAAATGGCATTTACCTAAAAACAAGCATGCAGTTTGGAATCATATGCATGCCATTTTTTATTGTTAAGCTCAAACTCAGCATTCTAGCAAATGCTGTCATGTGATCACTTGAAATGATTGAAGGTACACTGCACCTGCACACAACAACCTGCCATAACTGTCTCCATTTTTGTGTAATCCTTTGTTCCCCTTGCAAATTTCAAGCTTTGAAACACACTGAATTGTCAGGGCGGTTTGCCCTCTCTACGGGCAAAACAAAACCGTAAAGATAAGCAAAACATGCTCACTGGTGGTTCATCACTTCCCAATTTCCCCCACTAACATAAGGCCAAAATGCTATCCATTTCACAGGGATGCCTATTTCCTGCACTGCTAAAGAGATCCTCTATTAGTAATAACGTCTTTATTGTTTGGTTGTGGTCTCTCTTTACCTTTTGTTCTGGTAATAGTACTTTCAATGCATGGTCACATTTATGATTCATAATTTTTGTTTTTTGTTTTTATACATTGACTAGTGAAAATCCAATGTAATCTTTCTGTAGTAAAGATGTACCCTGCTGTACTGGAATCATGTGCTGTAGCCAACACGTCTGCTCATTGGATGCCGCTTTTGTTCTTTTTAACCCTATATGGAGCATGGTGGGCCTTGCCTTCAGTCTATGTTGTTTATTTTTGTTGCATGGAATTATACTATTATTACAAACAAACAAAAAAGAAAACACAAATTCCACATATACTAATATTTTTCAATAAAGAATATAGTGTTTTTCCTAACCTTCAGTGTGCTTCTTGCTGATTTCCATTTATTGTCCTCCCTCTCCCTTGTCCCTACCTGCCCCCCTTCCACCCCACCCACCTCCTCTCCCGCTGTGACAAAGATAGACGATTTCCACGCTTCCTTCATCACAGGGCCTGAATGAGTCTATCTGCTGTCATTCATGGTGATCGTTTTCACTGAGACGCTTGAAAATGCAGTGTGCTACTTTTGCAGTCTAGACTAGAGCCTTTGACCCAGGGCAGCAAGGTCACCCCTTGTCCGCTCGACCACACTGACAGGCTGTCACAGCCGAAAATCCTGCTGAAAAGTCTGTTTAACTAAACACATTGTGTAGCTTCCTGCGTGTGTTGCAACAATGCTGCATTTTTGAAGCGTACTCCTAGTAAATGCAATGTAGATTTTGCCTATTTCCTCATGATTTTTGAAGATCTCCACTGTTTCCATCAGAATTCGTCATGTGTCCTTTACACTGTCAAAGCAGATTAAAATCAAACTGCAGTGGGATTCTGCATCTTTTACATGGATTGCGGTCTTACTGTCTTTTAAATTGGAAGGCTTCTGCAAAATTTACATTTTAGGCATGGACATAACAGCACAGTGCATTAAATCCTATTCCTTTGCAGTCTTAATATGGCTCTCTCTATTGCCAGGGTTTTCTCAAAACGCCCTAATCAAGGCTAAATTTGTTGTTGCAATTTCTCAGTCCTTGCTCAAAAAGGTCTTTGTCAGTTGAGGCACAGTATTAAAAACATATTGCACCACAGCACAAGTAGGGCTGTATTTTTCTCCCCGTTGATCCTCGACAGCAGTCAGTTTACTGCAGCTGCCAAATAGCTGTGGTTGGGGAGAGCAAAAAAGGCAAGGAAATGGCATGAAATGCATTCAAGCTATTTCCTCTCAACTCCTGAATGTTCGTATGGGAGGGAATCAAGCAGATGTATACTGTACGTGTGAGAAATGGATAACAGATTTGGGTGAGCTATAGATAGAGTCATGAACAATTTGAGATTTATGGCTGTTCATTTTCTAAGATGCAGTCAGGGAATTGTTCCACAGGATCAACTACCTAGAGGCTTGGCACCTAAAAAAAATAAAATGTTTATCTTGACAACAGCTGGTAATGGTTTTCACCCAATGCGCTGGCCCACTGTCAGCTGCAGAATTTTCAAGACCTGAGCCGCATTGAAGATCATATACTGGTAGTTACAGAAATCGTCTGCTCTGGTCCAGTCCATTGTCTGTGAATCAGAAGACCAGGAGTGACAATCGAACCAAGAGGTCGGAAAAGATATCAAAGAATGTTTAACCATATTTGGAAAGCTTTTCGTACAGGACTAAGAATGGTATTCATTTTCATGGTACTTGTGGTAATCATCATTTCCCCCACCTCACAGAAGTATTTTTCACCATAGGTAAGAGATAGGGCTTCATTAAGATGCTATATCACACACACAGTGACACCACATTTCACCCACAATTAATTCCAGCTAATCTCTCCCCTCAGCTGTCTGACGAGCTCTCCTTATCCTCCGCAGGATCCCATTTCAACCGGCAACAGCAACAGCAGCAGCAGCAGCACAGCCATGCTACCTCTTGCCGGCACTTCCAGTTAGGTCCTCAGGCCCCGCTGCCCATGGACTTCCCCATGCCCCACCCAGGGCAGCCCCAGTCAGGCATTAACCCCCACCTGG
>OMLF01009061.1:8125-23618 GCA_900302615.1 Holocentrus rufus
GAGGGGCCAAAAAAAAAAAAAAAAAAAAAAAAAAAAAAAAAGGAAAAAAAAGTCCTTTGTTCAGATTTACTGAGAGACAGCAGAGGAGAGAGAGAGAGAAGCATTTGAGTCAGCAATGAGAGAAAAAGCAGCTCCGCGGGTTAAGATAATCAAACCATGAATCACATGGCTTTGCCGCTCGCGCCGTGCGATCGCGCACGGCCGACAGAAATAGAAACACAGAATTGCACCGTGGCGCCTCACCTCTGCAACCCCCCACATCAGCATTCACATCTCGCACCCTCTCATGTGTTATTAATGGACAAGAAACCCCATCCACTCAATGTCACCTCGCTGAGGAGGGATGAAAAAAAGAAAAAAGGGAAAAAAAAAAAAAACACACTAGAAAGCCGAAACAGCACTCCGCCTATTAAATGATTCCATCTCTGTGAAATTCAGTGTGGTCCATCTCAGATATATTAGCTGCCCTGTTATTACTGCTGCCTGTCTGGGGGGAAGTGCGAAGGTGATCTGCTCATTGAGACAGATTGCCACTAGTTTGTCATTGAAAGCCAGAGATAGTCTAGACGGGCTGAAGTTCAGTTCTGCAAGTCGGCGCCGCTCTCTGCGCGGGAAATCAGCCTGTTGAGGGCTTCGGAAATCGCCGGTGATGCTGCTGAGGTGAGCAGGGACAACGGAGGATGCGCGTGTAGCATATAAGAACTGGGGGTGTGGTGTGACATCTAATATGATGTGACACCTGTCAGACAATCCCTAACGAGGAAATATGGACAATTATGCGGAGCAGAGATCCGCTGACTAATGAGAGGGTTGACACACACAAATGGAACTACAGATTTGACCGCACCACAACGCACTGGATCTGCTGACAAGAGACTTGGATTCTGACACTTGGAGTCCTGAGTGAAAGATAATGAGAGATATTCTACAGCAGAAATCTCCGCTACCGGCCCTAAAGGAATTCAGATGTCTGTGTGGGCTGTAGCTGCTGATTTGCCTTGCTAATTAACTGATTATCAAAAGCTTAATTTGCTGAGGAACGAATTTCTGGGCTGGGATAGAGGCCAACGCTCACTCCCAGACGTGTGTGCACACTTCCAGACGTGTGCGAGCGCACGTATATACAAACTCACACACACACACACTTTTCACAGACACAAAGTGCCACTCATCAAATGGAGTTTATAATACAGGGGGAATAGAAAAAACTGTTTACTTTTGATTTTGCACTGTAAAATCACACAACTTGCATCCTACAGGTAAAGGATGTCTCACTTACTTGGCATCCAGAGCCAGAGCGATGATTCCTGCAGCCAGTGGGGCCGACGCCGACGTCCCCGTGTGAGTGTCTGTGCATTTCTGCCTCAGGTCCGTGGTCACCTTGGAGACGGGGAAGGAGAGAGTGAAGTGCATGGGGATACAGAAAGAAAGACATGGCTGTTACGGCGCAGTACGTTTCCCACTTCAGCCTGAGTGAAGTTCACAGTTGAGTGTTTGACGGCGGCAGGGCTGGGGAGTGTGTGAGTTCTGCTCGGAGGTGCCGGTGATGGGGAGGAGGGCCGAATCAGCAGGTAAGTTCAATCAAAGGTCTGTGGATCTCTGGCGAAGGGTCGCAGCTTGGGCAGAGCATGTCAAGACAAGTCAGATAAGCCAGGGCTAACAGTGAGTATGGTAGCACTACAAAGCACAGCTCTGCTCTCGGTCTCCGCCACTGGCATAAAGTTAATGAGGCCTGTCTGGGTCAAGGGATGAGGACACGTCAGAAATTACAAGATGCCACGGGGCAAAGCGAACTGTGAAGGTTAGGGAAAGATTCTTGGCGTATGACTTTCTGCCTGACAGCGTGGGCGCTAATGACCTGGGAGTCCTACTGTAGCTGGAATGTACCGGATTACATGAGAAGAAAGATGCCTGCCTGCCAAGGTGGGTTCATAAACAAGCCCGCTGTTACACCTCGGAAATGTGTAAAAGAAGACTGAGGCTCTGTCGAGGCAGCAGCCCTGCCAATAAAGTGCAGCATTGGACAGCAAAAAGAGAAATGTTTTGGAGGACAGTTTTGAGGTGTGTCAATCTAAAATTATTCATCAAATAGCAAACTGCCTCGCAATGGAACAGGAGACATAATTATATAACGGAGTATAGTCCTATATAGGGTATATATTCCTTTAGTTTTGATTTGTTTGGCCGTGTAAAAAAACAATGCCATTTGAACTCAGGTACACACCAAACAACTGTACCAGAACTGCCTGAAAACACAGGTCTATGTCCTCTATCAAACAAACTGTGGCGTGGTTTGTAATCTGGATCAACTAACTACAAGCAATAACCCCAAAAGGCGCAGTGTTATGGGTATAAAAAAATAGATGTTGCCATCTGTTAGCCAGTAGTGACTAATGGTTGGAAAGACAAGCATAACAAAATGAACCAAGGAAAAAAACACAGTCTCAACTGGTGCTCATGTTCAGCTATTAATTTGTGTTCAGATATTCTGACTCCCTCTAGCCGCCAAAATCTCTAACCTTGGGCGATGGCAGGTTAAAAAAACTGCATCCAATAAATGAACAACTTGCGAGTCCATCTGACTTTGGCTAACAAGCCTTCGTTTGCTTGTTACTGGGCAGCGTGAACCCCAAAGGCCCAAATACAGAAATCTAACAAAGTTAACTTTTATACTTCGGTCTGGACCAAAGAAAGCAGCCTGCAGGTGTTATTACATTTTTAGGGGCGTATGCGATGACAAATGGTGGCTTCCGACTGCTAAAACACCAGTACATTAGCTGCAGCATGGAGTGATTGCTTCATTTGAAAATTACCTCAATTTTAAAGCCCTGAGTAGTTGTGTTGCGCGCCTGCAGCATTCCTCTGGTGCATTTTGCAGAGAATGACAGATTTGTGGGTGTTTTATGTTATTCTGCCTCCCCGAGGCAAGCCTTTCTACCGCTGACAAGCAGCTTGAAGGGAGCGTGTGGCGTCTCTCTATGTTTGTCAGCTTTGCTCACTGTATTTTTACACATCAGTCAATCGGATTTTTGACAGATTAATGGTTTTTGGTTTTGAGAGCAGCTGGATAAATGTGTACGACTGCGTCACAGTTCTCTGTGTTTGTTTAAGGTTCACCTCTACATGGGAGCGTATTTGGCTGGCCTGTACATTAGTGTGTAAATATTGGCCTTTAACGAGTATACTGACATCGGCATTTAGTTGACTGATAAGGTCAGGTCAGAGCACACAAAAATCACTTATGCCGATTTTTATAATCTTGACATTACTGGATGTTTGAGAAGATTAAAACACATCTAAACATACTTGCAGAGTGTGTATGTGTTTAATGAATTCTGGTTGGGAAGTTAGTCGAGCCAGAGGATGCAGTAATGAATAATGAGGTGTAACAACAATGCTAAAGAAATAAATCACTGTCAAACATTTGTAATGTAATTACAGGCATCAGACTGAAAAAAAAACCCATCAAAGCATCTGCAAAACCATGATATTTATCAGAGTCTTGTTTAGGACTGTCTTGAGGTTTGGACTGTCTTGGAGTGGCAACGATGCTCAAGGTGTGTGTTTGTGTGTGTGTGTGCATGTGTGTGTGTGTGCCTTAACACCCACTATCTGTTTCTCGCTGGGGTTTCCGGAGCTGAAGGTGGTGGCGAGGGTGGAAGAGCAGGGCTCGCTGTACCAGGGCACGTTGCCGGACTGCGTGGTGCTGCTGATGGACAGGGTGTAGATGCTGTTGGTGTAGCCGTCACAGTTGCAGCTGTCCTGCTCCCTGCCGCCGTTACCCGAGGCCCACACAAAGATGGAGCCCAGTCCCCCGCGACCCTGAAACGCGGCGAGATGAGGAATTTACACAACAATCTCATCCGCGGACATGCATGCTAAAGGTATGGAAGAGAGAGAGACAGAGTGAAACAAGAGCGTCAGAAATCTGAAAACATGCCTCTGACAAAGATGTCTGTCTGAGCCTACAAATGCCTTGACACTTAGGTGCAGTATTTCAGCACTTATCTGCTGGAGGCATAACTCTTATTTATGCATCACAAGGTCAGGAGATTCACTGCAGCAGAAAACCAGATAGCAAATAGCAGAAATGCAATTATAAAATGTACTCAAGCTGACTATAATTTGGCGACTGATAAATGACAATGTGGTATCTGGAAAAGCAGCTGGATTATGTGCTCCAATCTCTTAAGTACATATTTTCCTCACAAGTCACATTTCCATTCGTCATTAATCAGGAGGCCCATCATTCATAAGTAAATGAAACAATTAAAGTCGAGTCTTTCATCAAAGTGTAACAGCATCAACTTAGACACTGGGTCTTTTAGAATGAAACTATTATGTTTTTTTCTTTTTTTATCCTCAGAAAGTACAAGTGGGTGGATAACATTCATTTGGAGAGGAGGACAAGAAATAGATGGGGCGAGGGAAACAGATAAAGGGAGCTGGAGAGACATTGCTTATATTCCACTTACGCGGGGCAGGCAAAATGAAACAGCTGATGGGAGGCAAGAAATTGATAAGCTGGGAAAAAACAGAAAAGGATGAACATGTTTGGGGGCCCCGATGGCAGCGCAGACTCCACGATTTGTTGCACCGTAAACTCGAGCAGAGCTGAAGATAAGAAGCTGTGGTTATGGAACTTCAACTGAAAGAGTGCATTGTATCATACAGACAGATGTATACCACCTCCTTCTTCCTACTGCTCAGTGAGTCACAGATGTATACACAAACAGAGGCAAGAAGGAAAAAAAACTTTATCGACACTTTTAGTCCTTTTGTATTTGGAGGAAAAATGGAAAAAAAAAAATCCTGCTTGAATGTTTTGCTAATCGTTCTTGTGATGACTTTGTACGCACCCTCCTGCTCGGCTTGCTTGTTTTTAAAGTGTTTTTAAAGAAAAAGAAAAAAAATTGTTCTATCACTTCTGATGAATACAACAACACAGGAATCTCTGCTGCCTTATCACCACTGTTTCAGCGCTGTCTTCTCTGGAATGGTTAATTAGGGAACTTTGATGCACATGAGTGTACAAAAGGACCTTATCTGAACTTAGTAGGACTTATGTGTAATCATAAGAACTGCCTCGTACAAACACTTATCTGAAAGCGCCGCTTATTGGCTCCTACCGAGTGTTTCAAAAGTAGCATCCATTTCATCTTCTGAATTGGTCTCAGCATCTTCTTCAACACGACTTTCCCAAGAAGTTGGCAGAAACGGCGGAAATATTTTAACTGTGCTGCACCCAAGCAGCGCTCACGAAGCCCAGGCTGGTGCTTCTAAGCCTCCCTGCTTATTTTTGCCCTGACCCTGACCCTGCCGCAGGTTACACAGGCCAGCTGGTAACACCTGACTTGCAGAGGTTATCTTAATGCCAGGGCAACAGATGCTTAACCAGAGAGGTCCTGTTGTGCTGCTGTCAGGCAATTATTCCTCGCTAATGCACCGTGATAAACAGAGCGTTATACATTTGTGATGTATGAATCATCCTTTCCCACTGGAAATTAGCAGTTTTAGTCATTTATACACCAATTACAGCACTGTTTCAATCTAAATCTCACTTTGTATCATCAATTTCTCCTCCATTTCTCTTTTCTCTCATCTCACATGAACCATTTGGTTTTCTGCTATCGTCTGCCTGTTAATGTAACATGCTGAGATATGTGAAATGATGGCATTAGCCTTAGATAATATGTCAGGTTTATTGATGGCTTAGACCATCCTACCCACGAGGACTATTCGGAGGGCAGTTAGCAGGGGATGAGATGAGCAGGGGATTTGTCTTATTCTACATCTGAGGAAAAAAACTGCAGGATTTGGATAAAATGTGCTCAGGCTTTTTCTGATTTTCCCTTGACGCATGCAACAGGAACGGCTGTCAGTTAAATACATGCTGACTAGCACTGCTGACTTTTCCAATACTGTAGCATCCTTTTTGCTAGCATGGTAGAAACTGCTTTGTGGATTGCTTACAGAGCCGCTGTACAAACAGGCAGACGTCAAGACATTCAAAGTCAAAGCCTGTGCCCTCACTGACCTTGGTGATTCCCTGGAGAAAAGCCTCCTTGGCCAGCTTGGCAGGGCCGTCCAGCGACTTGCCGTCATCTTCTGGGCCCCAGCTGGCACTGTAGATGTGGATGTGCTGCGGGTTTAGGCTCAGAGAATGGGCCTCCACCACATCTGTCACCTCCCCATCCAACATACGCACTCCTGCACAATGCAAACACAATGCAGACTCGATTAGCATAAAGACGGCGACATGAGAGACGGGGACGGACTGACAGAGTGACAGACGGTTTAGAGAAAGTGAGGATTTGAATTCTTGTTTTAGACAGGAGGAGAGAGGTTGAAACCCAAGGAAAAAAAAACTACAAAAAAGACAGAATGAGATGACATGTACATAAAGTTTGTCAAAACCAGACAACGAGACGAAAGAACTCTGTTGGACCACAAATTCTCATTTTATCTGCTGCCACAATGAAAACAAAATAACAGGAGAAACAAAAGACAGGAAAAACAAAACACTTCACAGCGTGTTCCAGCTTTGATGAATAACTACACCCCGTCTCACACACATATGTTGCTCCAACTGATAATACACAATTTTAGGGTCACATACACAAAAAGCGGGGTATTATACCGGGGGGAACGTTGCCTGGCTCCCTCAATCATACAGGAAGGACGACGAGAACACACACACACACACATACACACACACACCCCGATGGACTCAGAGTTTACTGGGCTTCCAACAGACTGGCGTGTCCGCAGGGTAGCGCCAAATGTCACCTTTCATCATACCTGAACGCAACCCTGTCGAAGCCTTTGAAGTGTGCTGCCTCAGATCAGCGCTCTGAACATTAATGGCGGAAGAGAGGCGTGAAATGAACCAACCTCAAATAAGGCCCCATTACGGTGAGAAGACCCCCGGACCTCAGAGGCACCACTATGACGGACGACATCCCCATTAAGACTTCAATAATCCATTCTACACAACCCGCCTGGCCCTGCAGGCGCGGACACATGCCAGCAGGGATGCGGCCAAGTCTGTAGTGGTGTGGGGTGTCAGCGTAATGCAAGTTTGAATACTAAAAAAAAATAAATAATTAAATGAAAATAAAGTCATGGGGCTGTGTCGCGGCGGTAATGGTGATCGCTGTCGTAACAATCCTCATCAACGTCCTGCAGCTCGGCAATCCCTTATTAAGATACTGCTGTGTGACTTCGCCTCCAGCCACGTCAGAGTCAGCAGATGGGAGCGTGTCTGCACGGTGGATGTGTGTATGTGTGTGTGTGTACAGGAGGAGGAAAGACAGGTAAGTGGAGAGAAAAAGCGAGCGAGCCAAGGAGGGTCAATTACAGCAGTTAAACACTAATCACTAATCATTGCTCAGTAAGGATATTGCAATTAGGCCGCCGCGGCAAAGGGAGGAGAGCCCGCCTCCCACCGACTAAGACAAACATACATGTACACACCTACGCATGCACACGCACAAAAGTGTGCTCGCGCTTGCAAACACACACACACATTCACAACTGGTATTTTGGAGTTCGGTGCAGCTGTTTGTAAACAATCCAGTGACCCCGC
This sequence comes from Holocentrus rufus, assembly GCA_900302615.1. Lineage (NCBI taxonomy): Eukaryota > Metazoa > Chordata > Actinopteri > Holocentriformes > Holocentridae > Holocentrus > Holocentrus rufus. The sequence continues at coordinate 15,714 of OMLF01009061.1, forward strand.
GACATGAACAGATTCACAGAGGAATAATGTATGAGGCGAACAGGGCCAACGAGCCGCCGGAGTGGAAGATGAATGGTAATGAAGACAAAGAAGGAGAGTTATGACTAACATCTGCGGATGGGACTGCTATGGGCTCTGCTGAGTCTTGTTGGCTGCCATCATGTCATTGACAGATTGTTCGGTGACAGAAGTTAGTAAAAGCCTCCTTGGTATTCTTTACAAAGGGCGGAAATATTCAAGAGGCAGAAAAAAAAATCCCAACAACTTTGAAATTGTGCTCACAGGTTAAATTTAATTGGGCTTTTCTGAAATATTTTCTTGGTGGATATTTGTTCATGTCGGCAGCTAAGTTATTATGCCTCAACAGCACCCTGCCCTAGGGCTCTTATTGTGACTGATTACTGGCACAATGGTGAACAGACGCCCGGTGGTTCAGGGAATCAGAGACACATGCAAGGTGAGTTAAAAAGGTATTATTTTGGAATCAACATCATTCTCAGGTTCGGTTCAGGACTCGTTAAAAGTCTTAAAAAAATATCTAATTTGTTTTTCTCATAAATCGTCAAGAGGAAGACTGTTTGGAGCAGAGTATGAAATGCAGCTGGTGCCAGTTAACATTTGTGCCGCTTTGAGATGTTTTTCACCAAAGCTTCAACAAAACAGCTTCTAAAGTATCAGGTATTATATTCAAGTATATAAAACATCTAATTGCATTTTCAATGCCCTGTAACAAACATAGCAGATAACAATGGGACCATAATGATACGTGGAGTGTAACATAAACCTCTGAAACTGAAAACAGGAGCCATGCCAGAGGAGATGATTTGTATGTTAATCAGTGTTAGTTTTGTTTTATCTCCTGGTCACGTGGTAATCCCAGCAGTATCTAGGTTTTTGAAAGTGTTTTGACCATTTGTTTGTGGTGCCCAGAATTCAGAACAGCTGGGATCCATACGACTCCACTGATCTAATCAATGTGAAAATTTACGGTGCAAGAATAATGGAAAACTAAATTGGATTTGCAGTTTGAAGTTTGCGAAAAATCTGAAATAATCACTGTTACAAGGCTGTGCACACAAGAGCCTGAAATCGGTAAAAAGGGCCACAATTTCCATAACGCTTTACGCCACAGCGCTGTTTTTGATAGATGAGCCGTCTCTCTGTGATAAAAAAGAATTGTGCCTGATTTTAAGTATCGCTCCGGTGTCCAGCGCCGGCTCCTCCATTACACACATCATGCAGCATGCGTGGGCCCCCCTCCTGCTGGGCGATGATATGAGTGACTTATGATAAATCCACCACGCTATTATATTGATGTGCCTCCATCCTCAATGCTGCTTACTAAGATTGCCTGAGGTTTCATTTTTGTATGCTTTGTTTTTTATTCAGTTTTGGGACATTCTGTATGGGTATAATAATTATTTTATTTTATAATTTTATTATCCTTTAAAAGGTTGGGCATCTTTTTTCCTTTCACTTGTTCTCTCTGTTGCTTAATCTGAGCGTGTCACTGGAGCTCCATTTGTATATGGCTGATATGCAATGTTTAAGTGCTGCCATAAAGTCTGAAATCTCAGCTTTTGAATGCAAATAACAGAACTGGGCTATATCAAATTCATCATACATTTAAATATCTCAAATTCAAAATGCATTACAAAATAACGTAAATAGTGTCTAATATTGTGTCTACATTAATACCCTGGTTTTAATGTTAAAATCTGCCAACTTTTGGATTTTTAACTACAGAAATTGTGCTGGTGCATCTTGGCAATCATAGGTGCAAAATATCACTACCTTTAAAACCAACATTTGATAATCAACGTGGCAGCATTAACACCTTGCTGTGAGCAGAGTGCGTTAGCTTGCTGTATTAGCTTCTGAATTACATCTTGCCATGCTGAAGAGGTTTAAAGTGGCTTTCAAAATAATGATTTATTAGCTACCAGCAGCTATCAGTAACGAACATCAGGTGACACTGAATTACCCTTCAGCTAATTAAAAGCATATTTAATGTTACTGTAGAGAACAAAATAATGACGTGAACTTATTGTAAGTCACTTCTATCACTAATAACATCATCGGGTGGCGAGGAGCCTCACACACGCTGTGTGGTGTGTGCAGCAGAAGAGCTGCCACTGCTGTTATTTATGGGATTACTTGAAATATAATACAGCACTTTGTATTCTGTGTTTGTTGCGCTGATTTAGAACAAATTGCTTTTCCCTGACATGCAAATGAAACTTTTAATGTTCCACGCCACTGCTCTGGCTCTCCCCAAGGGCCCCCTTGAGACTTTTGCAGGGGGGGCCCTTAAAAAGTTGGAGTGTTGGTAGGTGTCGATAATTACACAGCATTTTGCAGATTCCCCAAAGAGGGAATGCTTGGAAGAGAGGTGAATCAGACAGACAGAGGGATAAAACTTTCAAACAGCCATGCAGGGTATCAGGACACCACGGGTGATTGGTTGGGATAAGATACTACGCCTGCTTGATACAGATCAGCTGTAACCAACAATACAATGCTGTTTCCTTGTGTTGAACGGGGGCTGACATGGGGAAAACTACTTGTTGAACCACAATACCGGATGATTACCCACGTCTATTGGCGGCCTAGTAGCAAGCTTCACTCACCTCCAATTTTGGCATTGTACGCCACACCGACACCACACACTCCATTGTTCGCTGCAGCTGCAACTTCTCCTGCACAGCGAGTTCCATGTCTGCAAAGACAGAAAAAAGAGCCACAGAGGCCATGAAAGGACAGTAATGAGGAAGAGGAGAACCATAAAAAAATAATAATAATCATAAGTTAATCGATCAATGGAGAGCATCGAAATCATTTGGACAAAATAAAAACCTCCTGTCATTGTACATGGCACAGTAACAACCTGAATCTTGCTTGGCTTTTTAACAACAACTTCCCCAAATGCGTCTAAAAATAACATCACAGGATAAGAATCTGAAACTGCTGCAGACTCATGGTCGTTAGAGAATTAACAACGGGTGGCAGAGGGCCTGATATTCGCTCCACATTATGGGACTATTAACATGGAAAGCCTTACAGTTCAAGTATTAGTAAAACAACACAAAGAAGAACGACCTACATGGTGAATATGACAAGCAATTAGAAGTGTGAAGGACGCAGTCAGTCAGGTGTGAGACACTTCACCCCCTCTTTACGAGAACCCTATCAAAATTCATTGCGGTTTACAGCAGTTGAGAAAATCGTTTTCAGCAAACCATGTCTATTTTTTATTCAGCAGTATTTACCTAATGAAGGATGTGAGTGTTCTTTTATTGTGAGCATGTAATCTCAATAATAAATCTTTGCCTCTTAGCCATTTTCTCACAACTTCCATAATCATCCTCTTGTATTCAGAAAGAGCTACTTTGTCTGCCCTCCCTTTGACAGCTCCTTGGAAATGCATATCTTGTCTACCAAATTTAGACCCTTTGGTCAAAATTCACAGCCATGTTGGACAAGAATTATGGCTGATATTTGCACTTTTACAATGCTTTATGAAACCGGTTTTAGGTCTCTTGCTGTAGAAATTGAAAACATGCAGATGGTCTGTGGCTTCTTGAATATTAAGGCATGTCTGCTTCAGGAACAGTAAAGACAGGAGAAATGGAAAGCAGGCAGGATATGACAGGCGAAAAGGTATCAAGTTGGACACAAATCCACACAATTCTAGGCACAGTCATTCCCCCACCTCCTGATGCAGGAGGATGCCCAGGCAAACTGTGTTCTTGAGGGCAGTAAACAAGGCCTGTGTTTTGCATATGCTGTAGTCTGAAAGGAAAACAGTGAAGCAGCAGAGCTAAAATTTGATGCAGCAAAAGCTGTATCTTTTGGGCTCAGTGTAGAGTTCCCACATAAACCTTGCTGTAAAAGGCAATTTTGGAGCAAAAAGACGACGTTATCTGACATTATCCAGCCACAGTGAGGTGGACAGAGCCGAACATGACTGACCTGAAACTTAGGGACAAAGACCTGTCTAAAATAGACCTCACCTTGACAGTCATCGGCCACAGGCCATCCAAAATGAAAAATGAGACGTTATCGATGTCCATGAATTATTCACCGAGTCCTTCATCAATACTTATGAGCAGTATCGAGTGTCAGACACATACAGGTGCCCTGACAATAGCTAACGTCAGTAAAGTGTTTGGTTATTGAACACACTCACACTGCATAAACAATTACCACTCCCATCCCAGAAGGCACGCTTTGTTAACTACAGAACTGACTTCATAAAAGACAATAAAAAATCTAAATTGAAACATTTAAAGCTTTGGCTAGCTTCGGGCCAAAATATGAACATTAATGAATTGGCTTTAATCTGTTCCAATGCCTTTTGGTGTTGCAGCGATGTGATCAGAAAGTGAATGGATGGAGCAGAATGAGCATTTGGCATTTACCATAGGTCATTAAGATTGTTTCCTGATTACAGTGCAGATATCTGATTAGGAGGTGCACAGTTTCATTCCCTCCTCTCTGATGTGCCGTGTGAATGTTATCGGAACAACAGCTAATTATATCCTCATTATTGTTTAAGAAGAATCAGAAATTACACACTTCCTTGTTTGATCCCTTTACCTCCTTGATGATGCGGCAGAGGACAAAGTCATTTTACAGGGTCAAAGCACGACTGCATCTCCAGCTGGGATCCTGATTAGGCTGTAGGTAGCTCTGTGATGTATTACCCACCCGCTAATTCTCAATAATGTTCTCTGCCTTAACGCGTTTCAGCCCAAGACTGCTGTTGTTTTCCTCTCAATTTGGAGGAAATCTACTTTTTGCTGTACACAAGTGCAGGTTTTCCACTGAAAAAAAGACCAACTGACAAAAGCAGAATAGTGGGAAAAACACCCGGTGCTGCTGCTGCTTCCCAACATGTCATTCATTGCATGACCTTGGCTGTCTCTAAGAGCACGCATTAGAGTGATTTTTAAACAAGCAATGAGCTGGCCTGACAAAGCTTATTTTTCACTGACAGATATGCCTGTACACGGGGATCTCGACACAACATATGGCAGGATGTAATACATCACACAACCTATTAAAGTGTCATCAGTGCAATCAAGAGGTTAAACAACATCGCTGTGCTGCTAACTAGTTTAGTCCACAATGTAATAAAATGTCCAGTGCAATGAGAATTACATTGCTCAATTCTCAAAAGCACCTGTTAATGTAAAATCAAACTGGTGTACAATTCCAGTCTACTTCCAGATGTACATGATATATGATACAGTGAGGGTCTAATGAACGCTCTGATTGGTCGACAGAGATAAAAATGATGTTGCTTCTGTCAATGTCTAACTTTTCCTGGCCAAATTAAAACCACTGCACTGCATCTTTAAGGACTGCAGTTTTATCCAAACCCAAGCCGAACCTGAAAGATAACATTTTTTCTCAGCTCGAGCCTGACTGGAGACCAAAATAGGCATTAATTAATTTGTCCGCTAGATACTGATCTCAACACCAAACAACCTTTCCCCCGCCTCATAATCCTGCAGGCTCTGATACGGTTTGGCAGATGAGAGGAGACGAGTCTCGCTCAGGGAGAGACAGGAATTGTCAGGAATCGAGAGGACAAAGAACTAGAAAATAGGCTCCTGTCTAAAATATATACATTTGTCTAAACAGATAGATTTACAGTCACTATAGCCTATTATGGCTATAATCATACAGACCAGAGGCTGCTGAGATCCTATAGGATTACAAACCACAATAAAAAATACATAAAAAATAAAAACTACCACCCACAAAAATAAATAAATGTAATTAGTGTGAAGCTACACCCACTTCAGCCAACTGAAATGAAAAGTAAACTGGTTCTTCTTTGCTCCATCACCAACTTTTCTACAAAATTTTGTGCAGATTCATTTGTAATTATTTGATATATCCTACTAACAAACAAACACAGAGTAAGCATGGAGCAAATAATGTCGCTGGCTCTACCCATTTACAAAAACAAACAAACAAAAAAACCCATGAGCACCTTGCTCAGTACAAACCCAACCTGAACCAAGTAATTAAGTCAGAAATTAAGCACAAACCCAACTGAGCCCCTCAGGTTTGGGAATCAATGTCAAGCTTTACTCTGTTTCCATATATCTGTCCACCTGCCCAACAAAAAAAATCATAAAACTAAAAATATAAAAGGTGACTCCTGCATGTGTCATTTATCAACAGTCAGGTCTACTTATGATGATGTTTGTTTACTGTTTCCTCTGTAATATTGCGGAGGAGTGTTGCTTGAGACTTGTTTTCCACATCCATCTCTGTTTTGGCACTTTGGGTTCCAGTGCAGGTTGCATTTTTAAGTCAATATTTTTTTTACTATTATCATAATAAAGACAATATTAGGACTATACTTGTGTCCAATGGGGAAATTTATAATGCAATTTTCATTTCATATTTTCTCTTGCAGAGTTGTTAATTTTCTTGCTCTGGGGGCACACGGCTGCTGAACAAATATAGAGGAAACACTTATCTCACACGGAAACACGTTCTTTAATCATCCTTTAATAGACAGGCCAAAAGCCCTGACACTGTCCACTCTTGCCAAAAACCGAGACACCCAACACAGCGGCTAGGCAGCAGGCCTGCATTCCTGGCAAGCAGCGGGCTCACTGTTCCACCCATAGCATCTTAAAATGGCCTTTGTGCCGCAGACAGCAAATATCCTTAGACCACAGAGCTGTGGCCACAGATGTGGTGCCAAGGAGGGGATCCAGCTCAGATGGACACAGTGAACACGGAGCCAGAGGCTTGGGAAGGCATTCTCACATGATTAAATGTCTGATGCTGGAGGGTAGCCATTTACAGGGGCCATACACACAGACCAACAAACAGCTGTTTTGATTACTCTCTGCATGTGTGTGTTGTGTGTGCGAGTGAGTGATTGGACCGGATTGGTTTCAGTTCAAATGGCCAGACAGCTTAATGTGTGCAGAGGGGATCAGTTGTGCCAGAGCAGACAAAAGGGTTTACGATTAGGCCACATTTTTATCTGTCAAATGTCCATGAAATGAAATGATTTCAGAGACACTTTACTGAATGTCTCCATTCTGGGCCCATTTAAAATAGATTTGGAAATGTGTCAGAGAACAGAATGACTAGTGAAGTCATAGAGAAGTGTATTTCGAAAAGTAACTACAAGAGACTGGGAAAAACAACACAACACTTTAGTGCAGCCTCACTTCTGGCAAAGACTGTTAATATAATAAATAATAATAACAATTATCTTTATAATTGAGTTTACAAAGCTGCTTTATCAATAACAGAACAAAGAAAGAAAATAACAAAGCAATTGGGAAATAAAGGGATAAAAGGAAAGTTGAATAAAAAGAAGCAGCAGAAATGAACAGTGCGAGCTGTAAAACAGCGACGGCTAAATGCTGTCTCCCAGTCACCTCCGCAGACCTGTCAGCCTCAGTGTTAAATGTGTGAGAAATCTAATTAAAGGTTTTGCTTAAGAGTGAATACAGACCCAATTCAACAGGTCAGACAGGGGATGTAGAGAAAAGACCCAACAAAGCTTAGATAAAAGGCTGCTGAACTAGAGACACTCTATTCACACAGCCAATGTGACCCCGTTATCTTATCAGGAGGAGCAAGGGGCGCAGAGTAAGGTAATGCTTTTATCTCTCTGCTTTAGGACAGGGCACAATATTCAAGTTAACCTTGCCCTGACATTTACGCAGAGCAGACATGTCATCCAATGCCGTCTCTCTGCACACGATGCAGTGTAACATGTATACATGCACACACACTCTCTCTAATTACATCCGTGTGGAATCCTAAATTGCAAAAATTAAATCATGTTCTTGTCACTGACCCTTGCTCCTACCCTGATATCACACAGCCACACTTGTCGCTGGATGGAGTTTTCAGGAT
>OMLF01009061.1:23638-41853 GCA_900302615.1 Holocentrus rufus
TTCTCATCACGAAACACGGGATGATGCAACGATAGGACAAAGTTTCCTTCGCTTGGTAACACTAGCAACTTCCCCCGAGTAAATTCATGAGAATATACAAACTCTTCAGGTAAATTAAATGAACAAAACAAAAATTTGGAATCAAGACAGCCCTGTTGTGCCAGAAGTTTGCTCATTGCACCAGATTCAGGCTCTGATGTCCTCCATGGTTGTTTGTGCCATGCCAAAAATTTTGTTTCACAGCTACTTAACTGAAGCAATCTTTTCTGTTCTTAAGTGAGCACCTGAAAGTCCCAGATGTCGGGGTTCCCATTGGCACAGGAACACCCCAGAACACTTGCCGACTTTTTAAATGAGTGCTGTGCGAGGATAAAGTAACTTGGACTATAATTAATTAGGCCAGCACGGTCACTCTGATGGATTTTCTCACTCACGCAAGTTTCAAGTCTGAAAGTTTATTTTGTGATTCTGAAATGTCTCAAGTTCAAGTATGTTTTGAATAGTAGCTAAAAAACCACCACATTTTGGCTTGCATTCTGATATAACATTCTTTCACAAACAAGAAAGACTGAAAGTGTGAAACTCTGGAGGATTTATATTCTCATATGAGGAGATGAATACAGCAACATATGCACACACACACACACACCCAAAGTCATATAGAGTGTGTATGTTCGAGTATGTATTGCTGAATGTAACTGATGTCTATCCCATGTTTGGCTGAACTGTAGCATCCGTCTCTTGGCATTGCTCTGTGAGTTTATATCTGTTTTAGGGGGAATGAATGGGGCTGGATTCTTGGTGCTGCTAAAGGGATTAGGTTATTTTCCGCTCAGCTTAGCTGAGGCCTGAGGCTGGCCTGTTCAAATGGTTACTCTGGATTGTGAAGTGGAGATCTCTCCATAGTCTGGCCAACGAGGGAGCCAGTCCTTGGGAAGAAAAAGATCAGACGAGTTTGTTCCAAATATGAGATTTTATGGCTTTGGGTTTGAGAAAACCACATTCATGTATTCATTTAATTCCCTGCTTATTCCCTTTCAGGGTCACAGGAAGCTAGAGCCTGCCCCAGGGACACACTGAGATGCACTGACAGGTAATCAGTGTATCATAAGGCTAACACAAACAGACTCACAGCCGCTTGCACTCTTATTTATACTTATGGGCAATTTACAGTCCAATCCATCCTGACTTGCTTGTACTTGAAATAGAGGAGGAAACTCAAGTAAACATGGGGAAACTTCACACGAAAAGGGTCTGGATTTTGAACCAGGGTCCTTCTTACTGTGAGGAAACAGTACTAACCACTGAATCACCATGCCACCCACTAAATAAAATTTATCATTGCTCTGCTCCGTTCCTCAGCAGCAAGCAGCAGCCAAATTAAAGGGCACTAACCTATCAATTTGTTCAACAGGGCTTTTGTGGTCAAAATGACCACAGCCAAATTATTAGGTGTCTGAAAGGACATAAACGAAACAAATGAGAAACACAATAACTCAATGAGGGTTACTGGATATGGATGGGATAAAGTTTGCCAGACAAAAGAACGGGCTTAAAGTGTTCCAAATGGCTTAAAAGCAATCAAGGCAACTTAATGAGAAAAACAAATTAGATTGCCACACTTAGACTACGTCCACATACTGCTGACACATCGGGGGGCAAACTATGAAATCAGATTATGAGGTTAGTGAAGTAACTTCAGGTTTGACCCGGAGTTTCTGATGTCACAAAGTGGGCTTATTTTTAATCGGGGTATTTCACTCCGTGTAAAGTAGGGTGAATCACCATAGTAACTGAAGCTGCACAACTAACATGCTCCAGAACAGGTTATATTTGGGCTATCAAGCCCAAACACACTCCCAGATGATCCCATAGACTTTATGAAAATAAACTGGAGAAATATCATTCCATGTATGCTTGGGATACGACTGAATTAGCAGGTAGTAAGAGGGGCTTGTCGCAGGGCAGCAGTGCTGTTGAAACTGGCAGAGGCACAACACCTTTGTTTTCCGAGATAATTTATTATATCAAAGACAGAATATTATACAACAAATGTTTGTTGCATTTCCAGGACATTTGCGCACTGTAGCTATGGAGGAGGACTTCTAAAAAATAGCAGATAGCTTACTTTAATATGCAGAGATATTTTCTGTAGCATGGGTTAAAGGTTTGTGCTGGTGCAATTATGCGTTCCAAAAGAAGCTTTTCCCATTTACTATACAGGTGCAAATCTATTTTGCTGGCACTAAACAGGGGTGTAGACTTTTTACACAGCATTATGACATACATAAATATTTCTGGGACAATAGAGATGCCCGTTGAAATTCTAGCCACTAAACATCATGCTTAAGCACCATGGTGCTGATTGGTTGCATATTTGTTGAGTGGCCATTAGGGCTGCCCTTCCACCACTGTACCAAATTTTGGAAAAATTGGCAGGACAATTGCGTCAAAAAGAGGAATGAGCTCTCACATGCCCCCATGTTGTTCAATTGGACCAATAATTATCCCATGCCCCATGACCAACCTTTCCACAAAGTTTTCTGGTGTCACATGAATCTTTATGCCTTTTAGTGAGAAGCCACACCCACTTTGGCCAGCTGATATGAAAAGTAAACTGGTTCTTCTTTGCTCCATCACCAACTTTTCCATAATATTTTTTGCAGATCCATTTGTAACTATTTTAGATATCCTCCCACCAGGCAAGCAGAGAAACAGATAGGATAAGAATGCAGTGAAAACCTATTCATTATCAAACTGTAGTAGAGATAATAATGCATAAACATAAACTGTCATATACCTCACAGGACATAGTGTAAGGCATAAACATCTACTAAACTCTCACTTGTAAATTCTCTGTAACCAATTTTTAGCCCAGATATCCATAACCATCCATGTGACTCTCAAACAGCTAATCAATGTAAGATTGCTCAGTGGGCTATTTGGGATGTCAGAGTATGAAATAAAGAATAGTTATAGGTTGCCAAGTTACGTAATGCTGTCTCTACAGCAGGAAATAAGACTTGAATGGGAATCACAGACGAGGAGTTGCCCGAACATTTGGCAACCTTTCATCTCTTGGCCTTGAGGTCGTTTCATACACATTAGGGATGTCACAATCAGCCATTACTCTAGAACTGTCTGGGGTACTAAAGTCAATGCTACAACAACAGGAAACAAGCAGCAGATGAAATCAACACCGCTAAAGTAAATGTCTTCTCCATAGCAGGATTTCAAATTTGGAGCAATAGATGGAACAAATGGGTCCATAATCCTACCATCTGATGACTTCCTCATTTACCAAAACAGAAAACAGACCTAGGCTACACCACTAACATGCAGGACAAACTGCAATGCCCGACATCTCATCACAAATAGAGTGGTCAAATTTCCTGGTTCAACCCATGATTCATTCATAACGAACAGCAGGCAGCGTGAGATGATTTAAACAGAGACCAAGAGTGCAGGTGGTTGTTTGGTTAAATGTAAAGATGTGTAAACCAAAACTGCTTCAGTCTCATATTGCTGCTGCTGTGTCACCTGAATTTCTCCTTTGGGGGATCAATGAAGACAACTCTAACTCTAATAGTTGGGGCACATAGCTGCAGCCTTCAGGCAAACAGAGGCTTTGTCTGTTCAACACCATCTATAATGTGCTACTGATTTATTAGCTAAAATCTTTCTTACACATAAACTTTCCTACTTCTTTTTTTCTTCATCCAGAAGCACATACATTTTATGCAGATGGATTATGATGTAATGTGTACATATGCATATGGATGCATATAGCTGTATACATAATGTAATAATGCAATGTGTACAATGGTATATTTATTGTTTTGAACAAGCTGCACTGATGAAAATAGCACTCAACTGTGTTGACATGGCCATACATTCTCTTCCTCACAGGTGATGCCATTTTCTGAAAGAGGCTAGGCACACTCCCAAGATTTAAATAGCGCCTCCGGGATTCTAATTGCCTAACTGCAGCTGAATTGTGCTTGACCCCATTTGGATGACAGCTGATATTTAATCATGTGTTAGATTGGAAATGGCTGCGTCTGAGATTTCTTTTGTGTGCACTAATGATTTGTGTGTATGAGTAAATATTGAGTTAAGTACGGTGAAATTCTTTGAATCCTGAGTGTGACTGATGCGATATGTTGTACATATATTCCAATTACTGCAGCGCTGGGGAACATGAGGTGGACTTTGTGATAAGAAAATCTTTTCACAGCCTCAATAATGACAACACAATATATGAAAAGTGTGCCCACTGTGCGTTAATGACAGGCAGTGATTAGGCTATTTTCTTGCACATTTACACTATCTGCAATTTTCTTTTTGCAATCTGTTCCAGCCTTGGCAGCAGCATGACTTTTTGCTGTTATAATGGTTTTTCAATGCTCACATTTAGTCATTCGAACAGTCTATTCTCCTTTAGCAAACATAAATGTTAGCAATCCATTTCTTTACCACTTTTTTACAGTTCAGTTCAGCTGTACATACCTATATAATCTCAATTATTTGTAGTCTTCTGCTTTTATGGTTTTATCATTTTCTACAGTTTTTCTTATTTTTACATTCTAGTTGAGTGCTTATATTCTATTTCCTTTGCCTTTGCAACAACCTAATTTCCCCATGCTGATCTTAAATTCACTGCTCTGGATCAGTCAGTTACATTGCAAATGACTGGCTATTTGTAACTAATCCCACCCCTTTTATTTGAATGTGTTCATAGCTGGATTGGAAAATCCTGGGCTGATAAAGCCAGCTGATGACCACCTTCATGAGACCGGTTAGTCACGATTGCTATTGTTATGTTTTGCGAATACAGATAACACAGAGCAACCAGGACCATATTAAGCTGTCTTTGTAGTATAACCCCCGGCTTCAACATCCCATTCATTAGACTCTAGACAGCTGAGCACACTACTTTTAATGGACCTGCAGATCAGCAATCTAAAGCAAATTGGCCTTTGCCTTAGGACAGCTACCTTTCATTACCAAGGTCACGGCCTTAAAGTTCGCTAACAGAACAAAATGAACAAAAACCAAAAGAAGCTTTCAATCGCATGGCACTTGCTTGGCATGAAGTTTAAGAGTGAGAAGAATCAGGTTTGAAGTTGAATGTTCTGCCAACATCACCACCTGATGTATATCTGCTCATCTCTAACCTTCTAACCATCAGGAAAATAAGCAAGTGGTCCATGGCAGAATAAACTGGATGAGTAGAAACAGGCTAATGTTTTTCATGCTTGACAAACTGTAAATTGCAAAAGTTTGAGGTACACAGTGGAGGACATTCTTCTGTAATATGTGATGGCAACAGAAAATAAAGAACATAGTTTTTGTGTGCACTTTTCCTCCCTTATCCTGGTTCTTGCTCCTTAAATCTCTGAGAAAAGCCACCTGTCTGGCCAAGGACACTGAGCTTTCAGGAAGTATTTAACCCCACTGATACATTTCCCATTTTATGGTGTTGCAGCCTGAAATTAAAATGGATTGAAATTTTCATTCTTGGCAACAATATACACAAAATACTCCATAATAACAAAGTGAAAAGATGTTTTAAAGTGTTGCAACTTTGACAATGAAACTCCGTCCAGTTGGATGAGCATCAGTGAAGTTACCTTCAAGTCGTTTCAGAGATTTTTGGTGGGATTTGAGTCTGGGCTTGGCTGGGCTGTTTCAGATTCTTGTTGTGAAGCCATTCCAGTGTTAGCAGTAGGAACATTAATTGTCACTCCAGTCTAAGGTCTTTGGCAGTCTGAAACAAGTTTGCCTGTATCTGACTCCAGTCATTGTTTCTTCTATCCTTGTAAAGTCTCTAACTTCTTACCTCTGAACAACACCTCCACAGAATAACACTGCCACCACCATGTCTCACAGCAGGGATGGTGGCAGACAGGTGATAAGCTGTACCTGCCTTCTGTCTGACATATAGCAGCGCTGTGAATTACAGCTCAAAAGTTCAATTTTCATTTCTACAGGATGCAGAATATTTCCCCTAATGCTTTTAGAGTCCTTCATATGCCTTTTCGACTCTGCCACACAACCCAAATTTGTGCAGTGCTGCATGACTGTTGCCCTTCTATTAAGATCTCCCTTCATTCTCTAGGAACCTTTCATCTGTGAGTCCTTGGCTCTTTGATGGTCCTTGGCTTCTTGGTCATATCCATGGTCAAGGTCCTTATTGCTCCATTGCTCAGATGAGTGTAGGTAGCTCTACACATTTTTCATTTACTAATGACAGAGCCTACAGTGCTCTTGTGAACTCCAAAAACGTAAGCATTTTTTTAATGTCCTTCCCCAGATCTATGCCTCTCCACACAATTCTCTCTGAAACACGGACAATCCCTTAGACTTTATGGCAGTTTCTGCACTGCATTCAAATCTGTGGGGCTTTATACAGATATATTTGCTTTATTCTAAGTCTGGAGGCTCAAACCATGTGTCATAGAGGGCCAAGAGTTTGCAGCTTTTCATTCCATCTAAAGATTACACCAAGTGATTTCACTGATGAACTGAAGACACATGGCTGTCCACCCCGTTCTAGTGACATTTCAACAACTCTCAAACAAACGATGCAATGTTTAAGCAACAATCTGTAACATCTTCCTATACATATAAATTTCTGTTTTGCTACCCTCTGTCACTGAGTTATTTATTCATTTATTTCTCAGGGACAACACAAAGTGACATTGCTACATATTAAAGGCATGAAACAGATGCCCTGCATATAGGGTTTCTGGCTCAAGCTAATTTGCTACCCCTGTCCCCTACTGATTTAACACATTTGCTGTTGGTAAATGTTTCCTGGTGGTGTGTCCTAATTTGTTTCCCCAAAAGAATGTCTTTTCTGTGTCTGTGCTGTATGTCTGTACATTGATTTTGTAATGGGAAAGAACATGACATAATTTCAATTTTGAGACTGATTTTCCCTGTTTCTGCTTTATCAAATTGTAAAACATTTTAACAAGATATTTCATGTAATCACAAAGAATGAAAGCATCCTATCTGAAGTAACCTACTTAGTTATCTCTTGATACATTGTGATAATGTTTGTGATCACAACTAAAACCACAAATGTTCATTGATCTTACAAGGAAGCTGCCAGACTTTAAATTACTCTACTTATCATTTATATCATTTATTAAGCATCCCCCTGTCTCAACAGCTTCATTAGGGGATTCAAATTTTGGCACAGCATGGGGAAGAAAGAAGGGATGTATTTTACGTTGACTAAGCAGTAGCAGCAGTTTGTTCAGAACAAACAGAAGAACTCAGTAGTCAGCACGGCCAGCGACAGCCACTCTGGCAGACAGGACAAAGAAAAGACTGGTACCTACACAGAAAGTCAAACTCCATCAACATAAACTCCAAGGAAAAGAACTTCTAAGTACTGGTGACAATATTTTATGCCAAGGAATCTCTGGCAAGTGCAGTGCAAAAAACGCCATAGCTCTTACTACTTATCGGCCAAGATGTTGCCAAAATAAAAAAAGCAAGTACAAATCAACCACAGTATAGCGTGGCTCTGATGTGTGAATGATGGTGCAGGGTTGCAAGATAGTGATCCGTGATGTTAACCATAGAACCACTGTAGCAAGACTGCGATCTGTCATGCTAGTCAACTTAATGCATGAGTAGCAAGATAGTAATCCATGACAACAGCCACAGGGCCTGTGTTGTAAGCGATCCGTCACTCCTAGACGTCATCCAGCCAGGATCAGCAGCGATTAGAGGCTCGGCATTTCATGCCACTTGCAAATAAACACTCGTGGATTATCACTTTAACTGAATATGCAGCGTCACTGCACAAGAGATGAATGCTTGTTGACTCACAGCATTTCAATTTTTTTATTTTTAAAATAGTTTTTAAACAAAAAATGCTATCATGATTGTAGATCGGTGTCAAAGAAAACCTTAATTTGTACATGTAGCTCTGCAAAATGTGGGAAAGTCATGACACTTCCTGAAGGCACAGAACATGCCAATCATTCCTGGAGGTGTTTAGAGAGATACAGATTCTGCTGCTCTGCTGGCAGAAATAGTACCAGGTGGTGGACTGAATGTGTTACAGAAACTGATGCCATCAGTCCTGCTAAGTTCCTCTCCGGCCCCACCCCCTACACCCACATCATACTGATATCATAATAGAGGAGAAGGGGAAGAAAGGACAGAAAAAGAAACATTTTGGTGATGGAGTGCAAACGGATTACCTGCTTGGCTGAAACCGGGCTACAACTGAGCCTGTACCCCCTCCAACAATATGCGCATGTTCAGCCAACTCAAGAGCACAAAGCATCTCCGTGGAACAACCACTAGATGGGAATTCAAAAATCAGCCATGCGTGTCACCAATACAATTGAACTGGCCTTCATGGGTAGGAGAACGCCTGTCTCTGAATGTGATTTTTTTTTTCCTCTTATGAATATATTCATATAATCTCATTGTGGAGGGCTGGTGAGCATTACTCAGTGTCTGTCTATATAACTTTATGGGGATTTACAGAACTCATGAGATATCATTTCTCCACAGGTCACTCCAAACGCCTTCAGCTCAACAGTGTTGACAGAGAGACATGCCCTTCCTTCTCATTTCATACCCATAAATTGATCCCGTCCAGGATAATTGCCTTGGAAATGCCAATGAAATTGGTGTGCAGTGTGTGTCTGTCTTATGTGTTCTGTACGTGTGTGTGTGTGTGTCTTTCTGAGGTCATAGTATGCAGCAGTCCGGGAGTTGAAGTGAACCAGAGCAGGGAGTAATCCTCTCCAGTGCTGCTTTGTTCCATCAGCAGGACTGAGTGGGATCTACTTTAAACTGACAGAGAGGGCTGGGGTCGCTAAGCATGGCTGCTTGAGCTGCTGACAAGGACAAGAAACAAGGCCTCTGCTCAAAGCCTTGGTAATGCAAACCTCGTTTTAAATAAATAAATAGATAAATAAACCACTTCAGGGGGATGAGAAAAAATGGTGCTTTTCATACCAAAGAAATGGTAAAGTTTAAACCAGAACAAATGCGTGGAAAAGATTTTATTTCAGTACAATAGTTTCTGCCGTCTCATGAAAGGTTCTTAAGCTCATTCGATTCTCCCTCTGACCGAATGAAAGTGTCTGTTGAGCTCTGAAAGAAAAAAAGAAAGCAGAAAAACAAACAAAAAAACAACAACAAAAAAGACTTAGTGGCAGTTGTCCCAGAAAAGAGAGATTTGAGACAAATCCTGCTGCGCATTTTAGAGGCAGGATGCAGCTTCTCATCTGCTCCAGGGGGGTTGGGCTAAGGCAAAAGACCAGAGTGACGGGGGAAGAGGGGGGGGTTAGGATTCACCCTTGCTGGAGCTTTAGTGTTCCATCATTAAACTAGGACGAGCGCGTTTTAATGCGATCACCAAAGACTGGAAGGGAAGAGCCCGGAGCAGTAAGGGCAAGTAAACAAGTATTGTATTAGCACCAAATATGTGCCCAAGTGGCTCTGGGGTTTTAGGGGCTGGACCTCGAAATGCAGCTACTGCAGCTTGGCTGGTGTGCTGAAGCAAGAAGAAAAGCTCTCTCAAAAAGGAAAGAGTCTTTGAGACTTCACAGTATGACTGCACCAGTGCTTTTCTAACTTAGTCTAAGTGGTTTTTGAATGTAAACGCTACTCAGCCAATAGCAGCGGACCAAAAGCCTACTGGACGTGGCGCTTTCTCACTCCGCTGTCTGTGAAGATTCTCATTTATCCAGGTCACGGTACTTCTGAGCGCTTTGTAAAGGCAGTTGGACGTGTTTGAGGTTCTAGAAGACGTTTCGCCTCTCGTCCAAAAAGCTTCTTCAGTTCTGAGAACTGAAGAACTGAACTGAGGAAGCCTTTTGGATGAGAGGCGAAACGTCTTCTAGAACCTCAAACAAGTCCAGTTGCCTTTACAAAGCACTTCCCACTACATTCATTCCTCACCAACTAACCTCATAGCGAGTTACTAATGATGCTGCACTGAATCAAAAACCTGTGTGTTATCCTTTACAAAACTGATGCTAGGAAATAAAGGCAAATATGCAGGGCTGAGGCTTGCTTGAAGAGCATGAAAAATAAAAAATCCTATAAAACCCACCGAGTTACATTTCATTGCGTGTATCTGCTTGCTCACTCTCACTGAAATTAATCATTTCCGCACCAGTTTGTCAAAGTTCCATAAAGTTTGAAAGCTCATTTTGCAGCAATTAAGATTCATTCCTAGCCACACTGCTGCCAGATTGCTGCACTTGCTGCCAAATTACCTGTTCTCATTGCGCTGTGTGTATCGTGGCTGGGGGTCAGCATCTCCATCATTGACGTCATAGCTGGCTTCGGGGTCCTGGGAGAGAGGCAAAGGAAGGTAGGACACAAATAATAGGCTTTCCTCTTTCTCTACATGCACTTGTTTGTCCTGAGTCATCCTCGCACAGCAGTTCCTTTGAAGTTTTTTTTAACTGCGATATATTTAAAGGGTTTGTGCCCTGCAGTCTCTGATTTCTGGTTTTTGACTTACGTAATTGTTGATGAGATCAGGATGGTCTTTCTCAATGCCATCATCCAGGATAGTCACCACCACACCTCTACCTGTGTAGCCTTGAGCCCAGGCTGCTTTGGTATTCAGGTCCTGATGTGTTGGGTTGTACTGAGGAAAACACAAAGAATCAAAGTCACCATGTTGTAATTGGTAAGCACACGGTTTCACTTAACAGGAAAACAACAAAGTAGGTCCATCTTAAATCATCTTTCTACTGCAATATAAAGATGAATTGTGTTCTAAAGTGAATACATATTATAAAAGAAGAAAAAAAGGGTGATGAACAGAAGATTAAAGCTCAGTTTTAATGCATCATCCACATGCTGAGGATGTTTGCTTCTAAAGTAAGACTGAAGTACTCAGTGTGAGCATCCTACTATAGTTTTCCTGTCAAAAAAGACTACTAGAGGTCAGAAACCTTTTGCAAGAACATTTGCCTTTCTCACCGAGGAAATAAGAGTTGCTCTGCAAACTGAGAGGTAAGATACAAGACGAATATGAGAGAGGGTAAAAGAGTGTTTCGGGTGAACAGCGCAGAAGTAGGAAGACGGGAGTAGGAAGAGGAGAGAGTGCTAGAGGTGAAAGAGATAGTTTCAGAAGGGAAAAAGAAAGAAAAAACAAAATGAGAAAGATGGAGAAATGGACAAGAGGGAAAAAAAAAACTACGCTAAGACGCCTCTTCCACCACCCTGCTCTTTTTCCTGTTGATTTTTTTCCATAGGGCAGAGCTCCTGCTGCTGCACTGCTGTGTGGTGCCAGGATGGTTAGCTAAGAAGCTTAAATTTCGAGGTATAGGCTTTGAGCTGCCGCTGACACCATTCCTATACATAGTTTAAATAACAGCTCATTACACACTGCAGCAGCCCAGGTCTACACTCAGTTGTATCCAGACAAACGAACATAAAAGAACACGTTATTGCTACCAGATTTTTTTCCCGATTGCATCTTTTCTTTGATTCAAACCAGGCAAGAAATAATAATAAAAATCCATATCGTTCAGTTGCATGATCAAAGCAAAGAATCAGCGGCATATACTTTGAACAAAACTGCCTTTGTTTGGTTTTGTTGTGTGAATTAGGAAAGGGTTTAAGTCCTCAGACGATTAGAGGTCTAATGCTGAATGGCAGAGGTGGTTTCACAGCTCCCATTCTCTGGTGATTTATGTCTGGGATAGTCAATGTTGTCATTAATCCATTTGACAGAGGCTTAGTGTATACAAAAAGAGAAGGGGAGATTAGGGCAAATGGAAGCATCCCTGAGAAAAGCTGTTAGCGGAGAAACAGACATGGTGCCTTTGTCATTTGCTATGCGATGTTCCACAGGTGATACAGTTTAGCAGTCCATATTTGTCCTGACATTTAATTTTATTATCATTCCAATGTCTCCTAGCTTGCATCACACCTTTGAGTCAGACTAGGAAGGCTTTGCGCAAGACTGATGTAACTAAGGCCTACAGGCACAGTCCAGAAGATAGCAATTCAATTTATGCTTATCTGGCTGACCATAAGGGAATTAATAATTGCTGTCAGCGTGATATTGAATACAGCTCTAAATCAGGTATCCTCACAGGCGTCTGTATTGCTGAAAGTATTGAGTCCAGTGCTGCTCTGGCTTAGCTGGATAAGAGGGTGTTTGAAGATTAATCAGAAATAATTGCACAGCAAAAACAATGAAAAATGTTCGGGTCAAGCCTGTGCTATTGATCAAGTTGAATCGACAGACAAACTTTATCAGTTTATCTCTACCTTCAACAGGCTGAAGAGGCGGAGTATGATGAATGGAATATGAAGAGATGAAAAATGATGCTCACTTATATTAACTATGTACAGCTGTTTGGGCGTCATTGAAAAGTGTAATATACTTTCTACGTCCAATAAGTGACAAGCGTTTTACTAAACGTTAATCTATGTATTATACACCACTTTAGAATTAACACCCACAGGTTAATATGTTTGATATTTTGATTCCATTTGTAGGCAGGCAACTCAAAGGTTTTTCAGGGATCCCGAGAGTGCAAAAATCGAAAGTCAGTTTATTACCAGAATTGTCAATATTTAGCCGTAATGACTGCCTAATGAGGATGACCATTACCCACCAGGTACCACTGCTTGGGGAAATCAGGGTCTGATGGCTCTTCGTAGACATCCCTTTTCTTCCGTCTTTTTATCACCTGCTGCTCTGCCCATTGGACCTGGAGTGGATTTGTACAAGCACACATACACACACAAAGAGACAAAGTCAGTTTACTTGGTTATCCGCCACACAGGCCGTTGTGTCATTACCAATACTCTAATTTCAGAGTTTGTAGCAATGTCTCGCTGACTGCATATGCGGTGAAACAGGGCCCCAGTTGTGTTAAAAAAGTAATAACCAGAAAGAGACGGTGAGATGTGAAGCAAATCTAATTTATGTGATTCCCGAGATACAAGGGGGAGAGTGGGTATTGTACGGTTTGCCAGAATTGTGAGTGCTGAAAGCTGCTGGAATATGCACAGTGCACCAGTATGACAATAAATGCCAATATTGCATATTGTAAATACCACTGTGTAATACAGCTTCGTTCCTAAAGCTGCCAAAAATAATTCCAAACATCCTTGTCAATAGCTTACACAAAGTATCTAAAATTTGATTTCTGTCCTCTTGCCAGTTAAAAGACTCAATTGCTAAACATTCCTCTGTTCAGCTTTCATAGCCATTCGATACGCTTTGATACGCCTCTCTGCCCTGTGAGTATGACTGACAGTCGTGAGAATGATTTAAACACACAACACTCAGATAAACACAAACAATGCTTTTTCCATAAGCAATATCCCCCTAATCTTGTTCAATTGTAAACAAGAGCAAACACTTTTCAAAATTATATTTGAAAGAAAGATAACTTGCGGTGCAGAGACTAATAGCAGAGCGTATTTGCATAGATGGATATTCAATAAAGGCAGAGCCACTTATCTTCTCTAACAGTGAGTAAAGATGAACCACATGCTGCTGCGCATTATTATTGTTAGTGATGAATGCCTCCTTTGCTCAGTCTTCTCTGCAGGTGACAAAAGCTAGACTGGGCCCAAGTTTGTGCTGCAGTGAGAACACTTAAGTGAAGTGCATCTAAATGCCTCGCAGATTGTGGAAGTATAATTTTAGAGTTAGCAATAATCTAGTCCTTTGAAATTAGTTTTTCCTTTTCTGACAATTTCCTTGTTGCTGTGGAGCTGCCTCGTGGAGTGGGGCAGTTTCTCAGCCTGCATGATTTCATGATTGCATGGTCTCAAAGC
Organism: Holocentrus rufus; assembly: GCA_900302615.1. NCBI lineage: Eukaryota > Metazoa > Chordata > Actinopteri > Holocentriformes > Holocentridae > Holocentrus > Holocentrus rufus. The sequence goes on from OMLF01009061.1 coordinate 37,442, forward strand.
GGCTCTGTATGGAGATGTATTCAGTGCAGCCATGAAGGGTGTTGTAAGTGGTAGCCTAGTTCAAAACTTTGCCTTAGAGACAGAAGCTATTAACCTCGTTCAAGTGATCATAGTCTAATTAATTATCATTTATCTCATTTCATTACATTTATAACCTCAAATAACTGACCTGATTGTACTGCAGTCCAGTGCACACCATCAGATCATAACAGCCCATCTACAAATGAAATACTGTGTGGACCGAGATTCAACCATCTAATTATTGATGTATCATTCATTTGCTTTTATGTGTTTTCATTTATATAGTCAGCCTGTGCCAATGCTAAAACAATAACACATTTATTTCAAAGTTCACTGTGTGTACATTACAATAATAAAATGTCATTCGATACAATGTAGCATAAACTTGGAGGTTTGATTTATTATGAAAAATATGATGTACTCTCTGAATGTGTGTGGAAAGTATTGGGATGCAAAATTTCAGCCAGATCACCCATCATTCATGGTTGAGTGAACAGGGCCCAACCCCTACCTGCTTGAACTAGTGACTGACGGATGGCTAATGAGAACACGGAAAAATAACTACCACCCTGAGGTCTGGGACACGGACAGACAGCAGACAAACACGACCGCACGAACAAGCAAACACGGGAAAACAGGGAGTGACTTAGGAGTCGGCACAAGGCCTGTGTCTATAATCAGCCCCAGCTATAAACTGTTTGTTCCATCTTTTCGTTACCCCGTCCTGAGGGTTTTCCTGTCTGGAGACTAGGGAGAAGGCAGCTCTGGTCTTGTTTCTAATGCAAAGAGACTGGTAGAGAGGCAGCCTCTGCTCTGATCCAAATCTCCCCATCTCCACAGTTTATGGAGAGCGGAGATACATAAACCATTAGGCCTGTGTGCCTGAAGATACATCTCACTGTTACAGGCAAATACTAACTCGGCAGAAAGAGAGAGAGGGAGAGGGGAGTGAGAGAGAGGGAGAGAGAATGTAGGGAAAATTCCCTCCAAAAGCAAACCGAGGCTTTGTTGAAAACCAACAGCAGCCAACCCAAAACAAATCGATTCTTTCCCTTACACAGAAGGTGAAGAGAAGAAATGACAAACAACCCCTCGCATAATGCATAATGGTGAAAGCTTATGCAGCCGCCAATGTCATCTTTCCACCGTGTGATTATTCAAAGGGGGCGCTGATAAGAGCCATGTTAGCACCCGGAGCTGAGGAAAGAAGACAATGGGAGTAATGTGAGAGACAGCAGCCGGATTACAGAGAGGAAACACTGAAACAAGCTTAAAGCTTAGCATAGACTAATCCAAATCCAGCCATTATGTTTTCATTGCATTCTCTGTGAACCAGGTGAGGCAGAACCGATTCTTTCCTCACTTTTTTCAAGGGTCAGATGCTCTCACACACACACACACACACAGAGTTATGCATCTGAATATACAGACATGCTTGGATACGCACATATACGCTCTTATCCCGGGGTGTTTTTTTGGCAGCTTTGTTTTCTCTTTGAAGCCTGCGGTCATACTTTGCCTGAGGCGCGGTCTGTTACTGTGTGTGTGTGTGGGAGTCGAGGCTGCCCGGGACAAGCTGTTGTTCCTTGGCCAGAAACCCGATGCCCTGTATAGCTGTGGGTTTAAGTGCAGCGTTAACTTGAACTACTGACCTCTTGACTGAGCGTGGCCTGGGAGATTCAATCTGTGCTGTCAAGAAACGACTTGATATTAGACGTCATCTTCATCTCGCCGCCTGTGCTGCCGGGGTTTCAGCGAACGAGGAAATTGTAGTTTTGTGGTCTCCCTTCATAGGAATATATTTCCAATAACTGAATGGCTGGGTGATAATTCAATACTATTGTATATGCTTTTACAAATGGAGTCATAATGTAAGGAATTTATGATATTGTAATACCATGGTAACCAATTTTCTTATCTAAATCAATGATACTAAGAATATATAAACTCAAACGTCTGAGAAAATTACATCGGCCATATTTTAGAGAATATCATTTGAGTTATACAGATGATTTTTTTTAAATTTGATATTGCATATGAAATTACCTTGTAATTCAATGCAATGAAAACCAGCTGTTTAATTTGATTCTACATACGGTATGTAAGGAGTTATTGTGAGATATATATCAGCATTGAAAAGCATCCCTAAGATCACGGGGATATATCATTTCTTCGATATCACCCAGCCCTACCACACAGCAAAACCCGGCTTTGATCTCCCTGATTAATTTAGTTCCCCTGCAGCCTCTGATCAAGAGGATATCAACTTTGCCTGAGCTGTTTCTGATTAGGTCTGTAGTGTCTCCTGCAGTTTCTTCTGTCCCTCAGTAACGCTGTGACACATAAATCTAAAACTCTACATCGCTAAATCCTCTTCTGTAAGACTGACCAAAACCCCGGCTCTTTTGTCGCTCATATGCAGCACTGCACCTCATCTCGCCATCTTGCTGATCTTGAAGATCTCAAAGTGAGTCTTATGGTTGTTTCAGTACCACTGTGGTCTCTGAGCCCTCGGGGACGTACCTCTGAATGCGTAGGCTCTCAGAGGCTTGTTAACATCCATTTAGCCTGACCCTTGACACCACTGGGCACAGTGAATGTCACCATCTCTCGCTAATGATGTCTTGAGGCCCGGGAGCCTGTCAGACCACATCAGTCCACTTCTATGGACGTGGGCATGGGAGAAGTTAAAGAGTAGTCCTTGGGCTCTGCTAGGTGGGCCTGCCTTGCTACAAATGGCTCCTGCCGGTTTTCAGTTCTCACTTTATAACTGCCAACCTGCAGCTCAATTCAGCTACTTCTGATTCTCTTGAGGGGGAAGGAAAAAAAAAACTTTCCAATATCTGTGCTGCCATTTCAGTGCTGACTCAAGTGAACACAGAGGTTGAGAACTGTTTTATTAAAGTATTTCAGGTTTAACTGAGTTTGCTTGTGAGGCTGTGAGTAAATTCAAAACCCCGTGTCCAAATGAGGTTGACATTCAAGAATGAAACATACTCTTGTTTCGATATAACAGACAGCTGAGTGCCAGCGTTCCACTCTCAATAACATTCAAGTACAAACAATGCTTTTACAAGACGGGTGACAAAAAAAGCACAGACACGGAGATACTCCCAGCTGTTGTTGGGTTGTTGGGGAGTTGTTTTTTTTATTTTATTTACAACTGTGCGCTACCCAAGAGTAGGTCAGATGGGCAGATGGAGGGATAAGTGTGGACGGCAAAGAATACAGAGTTTGATAAGCTGTCACTGATGCTGGCACTATTATTCTCTTGTGATATCCACACCCTTTATGTATAATGCAATCTGTCTCTCAGCCTTTGGAAACTGGCACGGAGTCTTGGAATGAGCTGTGTGAGAGCTGACAACAAAAGCCTTACCTGTGGTTCTTTATGCAGCCTGGTGTGCATTCCCCTGTGGCCAAACACAGACCTCTTCTCCACGCCGCGGTGCCTGAAGTGATAATAATCTCCGAAAACCTGCACAAACACAATGGCGGACACAATGAGTTCACCTGCAGCAACAGGATGTCCAGATAACGGTCTTCAGACACATCCATCAATAGAGATACACTCACGGAAGCACTCATGTGCGCAGGAGCACATGTGCAGAGTTCATTTCACAGAGAGCTAAAGACAGACACATCCATTTGAACAGCAGCGCCTGCAGAGACGCTTACATCTATTACATTACCTGCAGACACAAAGACATGCTCGTAGGTCTCTCGCGCCGGGAAAGATGGGGGACAATGTCAGATGCACGCACATGCACGCACACACACACACACAGCAGCTACAATAAGCACCCACACAGACAAAGACATCCATTACACATGACCGCGGATGGACACTATCCATCAAAAATAATTAGACACATCCATTAGAGATAAAGTCGCTGTTACAAAGCTACAGTGGAGCATTCCTCATACTCCTGTCATCGTCCCCTTCACACCTCCTGCCCATAAAAGAGCTTTTAAGGACAGGGCGGCGGGGAGGCAGCTGCAACCAGGCTGGTCTACAACCTCAGGGAGTGCTTCCTCACTGTGAACCTTCTCTTAAAGGGAACAAGTGGCTCCTGGAGCAGAGCCCGTCCGCTGGTCAAAGTCAAGGACGTCTGACACAAAAGAAAGATAGTGACTGAATTGTATAGAACAGGGACAGGCTAAGCGCGCGGTAAAAATAAAACAGAAACAAAGACAGACAGAAGGCGTAAGAAGAGGAAGAAGAGGTCCTGACTGGCCTCTCTTTACATAGGTATTCATGGGAGAGCGGCGTCCATTTGAAGAGGAAGCATTCCAATCTGTACAGTAGTGTCACTGGGGACTAGCTCACCTTCACAAGCCCAGTGGAGCGGAGGAAGAGAGTGGGAGAGGCAGAGGGAGGAAGAGGAGGA
>OMLF01009072.1:1496-17654 GCA_900302615.1 Holocentrus rufus
GAAAAAAAAAAAAAAAAAAAGGATAGACTGCACTGCAATTCTTCTGGGATCGACTGAAATTTCTGACACAATAGAAACAATTAAATTAATATTAAAGTGTTAAAGGATCAATGAAACAGTCATTGATTTTGATATGATTAATAATTACATATAGATAATACGATCACTTTTTTAACCCCAGAGTACATTTGTGAATCACTGAGTGGGTATGTGGGCGTCATATCTCCACATCAGATCTACTGGCAGATCTTCGTTAAGACGAAGGGAGCAAGAAACTGGCAGTACAGGAATGACGAGGCAGATTGACATCAGGACGCAGGCGCAATGTTTTGGGGTCACAGCTTCCTGTTGACAGTGGATGCAACTCTCTCTCTCTCTCTCTCTCTCTCTCTTTCTCTCTCTCTCTGTGTGTGTGTGTGTGTGTGTGTGTGTATGAAACTTAGAGTCAGCATTAGTTATCAGCAGGGAAATACATTTATCTGTAAACTAAGGATTTATTTTTCTCTTAGCACCTTGGTGTCGTGTTTATCTTCCCTGCTGATAATAGTCAGGGCTGCTTGATTGACTAACATGTTCATGTTTTCAATCAGTTGATATGTTAGAAAGACCTCTGCTGAATGTTGTGGAAAATGTGAACACCATTTATTTAGATAATCTGAATGAAGCAGGATTAAATCCAGAACAAAACTAAGTGTGCTTCTATTCAGAAGAACTGATAAAAGAATTCAAGTTCAAATTCAGAAAAAGAGAGAAGCGGTTGCCTGATCTGTGTGACAGTTTTAACAACATTAAAGCTGCAGTGCCTCATGATGTTCAGCAAAGTCCAGAAGAAACTTTCGGCAAGAAAACTCAACATCAGGTGACTGTGACTTCCTTTGTCTCCTGTCAACAGATTTCAGCAGAAACACTCCTGAAGATTGTTTCAGTGTGTTTCATGTACAGTACAATATGGTATCATCTGCATATAAACAAACTTGACAGTCTTTTAGCGAGGAGGCAATATAATTGATATTGATATAGGTAAATAACACAGAACCTAAAACAGATCCTTGTGGGACACCCTATACAATTGGCAAGAATTTTGACGATTTCCTATTTCCACACACAGTGACCTATCAGTTAAATAGCTATGAAACCGACTACATACATTTTTAACAGAGCCTATACCGTATCATCTTTGTGGAGAGAGAGAATAATCAACTGTATCAAAAGCTTTTGAGAGATCTAGAGCAGCACAATGGGCCTCATTCACTAATATGTGCACAGAAATGTTCATGCACATGTAAAATTACCATTGGATTCATGATACGTGCACACCGGCCATTTTGCTCCTATCACCGTGTATGTTATGAATCAGAATCTTTCTAAATAGACAGGCGCTTGCATGCAGTCGCTACTTAGTGTACGACCATGCCCCCATTTCTCTATATAAGGAAAGCTCTTTGGAGGGGTACAGCAGTGGAAAGAGCTGTCACCTAACAGCAAAGAGGAAAACTTAACTAATGGTGAAATGCAAACACTAGTTGCAGTGGTAGAAAACAGTAAAAGCAGATTTAGCTGGTAAACACGTCACTGGCACCACTGCTTGGAGACGTAATGTGAGTATTCAGGAATCACAATACATATAATTATATAGTGCCTGTTAGTCGGAAAGGATTCCCATTGATGACAAAATAAAAAGTTAGTCAAGATGTAGATCTATGGAATTGATCTAAATAATCTCTATTGCCACGCCAGGTGCCCATCATGTCACCTGCTGTGTAGCTGCCCCTCCCCTGTCAGGCTGTGAGGATCAACACGCTGCTGGTTAACCACTTACATGCTGGATATCACGGCAAAATTAATCAGTGTTGCATTCCAATATGGAAATTCTAACATATAGACTGTATTAATAATTTTAATATGTTTATGATTATGATTTATGAATTATGACGTCTTAGCTTTTCATTTAATAATAATTAAATAAACTAAATGTAGTTCTTATATACTGTTTACATTGAATACATTTTGACGATATCATTTTATAAGACTGTGGGACATTTATGATTTGTGTGCACGTTAGTCTGAGGCAGTTCTAAATTTGAGTCCCACATTTGTGCTTTAAAAACAGAACAAACTCTTTGTACAAACAGTTTCAGCACAAATTTACTATAATCTAGTATCTTTTACTAAAGATACTAGATTGTCCATAACTAGTGTGGTGACTGTACTGATGCACTGATTTCCTGACTCTAGCAACTGTGCCTGTTGAAATAGAGACATTGACTATGTGTTATTTGCTTTGTAATAACTGCAGCAGCTAGTCTTAGAAAAAATGTCCCAATTCATCCTCTCCAGTTGTTTTCCTGGTGTCAATGGACTGCAGTGCCTCAAAAACAGAGGAAGTGAAAGGCTGAAAGGTAAACTGGGAGATGTGACTCATGTCAAGCAGGTAATCATTTTTAAGATGGGAGTAATCATTGCCAAATAAATGACTGGCATCGGCAAATCCCTTTTTGGTGAGAAATTATATCATCATCAACTCTGACCTGCAGGGATAAAGAAATATCTGTTTTGATTTTGTTTGAATTTACTGCATTCCAAAATGTGCATGAAAATTAGAATATGAGTTGGTGATCAAATACAGAAATCCAGAAGATTTTGCATCCCTCACAAACACTGAACACATGCTTCTGATTCTTCTGAAAGCAGATCAGTGGGTCTAACAAGGGACTAAGCTACACTTCTCGCCTTAAATAGGGCAGATAAATGGACCATGGCCTTGATGTGTCCAGGTTAAGAGGTGCATCTTTGTTTAATGAAAAGGTTCAGAGCCAATGCTACACCAGGAATTTCATAGGTTTTTACTGCAGTAAGTCGGTACACAAGAGCTTCATTCAAAAAATATATGTCAGACTAAATTAAGATATTTAGACTGCCTCCTGGAATCAGGGAGTGATTCAGAACGTAGACCAGGGTGCCACTGGAGCCAGGCCTGGGAGGGAAGCGTGTAGGTGAACACCTGATGGCCGGACCTGTCACAGGGTCCGATGTGAGGCCACCTCTCTGTGGGCCTGCAGGAGGAGAAGCAGGAGGATGAGAGATACCTGATAGTCTCAGGGCAGGTGGGCTCAGTGCTGCTGTGTTAGAGTTTGTCCTGTGAATGAGAAGACCGCCGCACTGAGACGACGTGTTGCAGTGGGGAAGACTCTGACTGTCATCACTCCTGCAGAGGAGCTTCTCCTGCATCTCAGGGAGGTTGGAGACATGAGTCTGAAGCCTCCATCACTGAAGCAGCAGCTCGGAGCTGCGGTCAGACGGTCGCTAACCCTAACCCTAACCTGATGGTAGACAGCATCATCACCATCGGGTTTCTGGGTTTGATTTAGACCATCATGAGTCCCACTATCTTTTCTGTTTCCAGGTTCCCTCTGAGCTGTTTAATTTGTAGAGAAAAGGTTTATTTCAGTGTTAATCTTGATGCATGTATTCTCATAATTTATCTTAGGCCTCCAACCTCAGACTAGCGCTGCTTAATCCGGAATAGCTACCTGCTACCTGCTAGGACTACCTTGTTTTTCATTTCTATTATTATCATATTATTACTCACCATAATATTAATTATACCAACAATAACAATAATAACAACAACAACAACAACAACAACAACAATGATAATAATAATATACCATGTTATTACACCTTATTGTTACTATTAATTTTTATTATTTACTCATATATCTATCACTACCATATTTACTATTTATCTATTCTATTTCTGCCCCATATTACTCATCTTATTTATCTTTACCTTAAATTAGAACTGAACTGAATTGAATTGAATAATTTTACCTTTACTACTCTTCCTGTACTTATTGTTGCTGTGTCATTGAATTTCCTACAGGGTGTCAGTGTGCTCTCTTATCACATTTGATCAAAGTTGTGCTGCTGACAGAGAGATCTTATCTCACAGCAAAATGTTTCAGTTTCATCTTAGAAATTTCAAACCAGCATTTCCATTCCCTGTCAGTGCAGCATAGTAGATGGACTGGAAATCTCCCCTGCTTATCTGCAGTGAGATCTGATGGTCAGATGATCTGCAGGTACAGATGTAGAGATAACCTGACAGGATAAATAGATGTGCAGTTAGAGGAGAGAGACACACGACACTGAGCGGACAGACATGATGCTCCGAAGCAGCACCTTCAGATATCTGGTGAGCCGAAGATCAACTTTTATTAATTACATTTCATTTAATTTTAAATCACTGTATATTGGAATATTGAATATTCAGTATTTCTATAGTGATTTAGCTTTGAATGATGATATTTCTGTTTTTCTGTTTTGGTTTGAAATGTTGTTCCTCATCTCCTCTCCTCATTGTTTCCTCCCCTCCCCACCTCCAGGTATTGTGCAGTGCATTATGGGTCATCTCCTTGGCCAAGGAGAGACCTCCTCAGTCTTCAGGATGTGACTCCACATTGTCTTTCTCCTCCTCTCCCCCTGTCTCGTCCTCTGAGGGAAACGGGAACATCCATAGCAGATCTCTGTCGCCCTGGACCTGGAGGTGAGACAGGCCAAAGTTACTGTCTTTCTTCTCTCTAACCATATTAAGATTTTTAGTGGATACATAACAAAAAATTAAATCAAGGCATTTGATTGTCTCCCTGGTTGCTGGTAAAGCCAGCTGTTTGGCTGATGGGAGTCTGGTTCCAGGTAAAAATAGAGAATTTGAAAAACATTTTTCACAAATGTTTTTTATTTAACCTTTATTTAATCAGGTAAAGACACACTGAGATTGAAAATCTCTTGTTCAAGTATGACCTGCAGCACAGGTAAAACACAGGTTACCCAAAGACCATACAATAAATAAATAAATAAATAAATAAAATAATAACAATAAGAAGAAGAAGAAGAAGAAGAAGAAGAATGAAAATAAATAAATTACACAAAACATATTTACAATATGAGAATCAGTCATGTCACTAACTTTAAGAAAAACATTTACATCTGTGTCTGCTTCGAAATTCTTTATAAAGGCTTTGAATTCACCCAGAGTAACAAGCTCTTGAAGTTTCCTTTTAATTTGGAGCAACTTTCAGTTAAAAGGGGCAGAGAACCTAAAAGCCTTCTTACCTACCTCAGTTATACCTTGCACTGTAAAAATGATAAACAGCAATTGTTGGTGTAATAAAAGTTTCAAATTAATTGGACTTAGAAAATAGACCTTGTTGTCTGTCCAGCAAACATTTCTATATCATTGTCCTAACAAATAATTTCAGATGAGTATGACAAGGATTTTTTAGTTGCAGATTTATTTTCAGTGTGCACATTAGCACACTGAAAATAAGTCTTATATGTGGTTTTCAAGTATGCGACGAGACAAAAAGGACAGAAAACACAGATTAAACATACACAGATACATATATGCTCTGTGTGTCTGTTGTAAATCTTAGTTAAGTCAACAGCAGTAGTCAAAAGTTAAGAAAATCCCAAAATCTATTGCATCACTGCCTGACTCTTTACCACCCAAACAACTAAACAACGTCAGTACAACTGTTTGCAACTGACTGATTTGTTTATTCTCGGTGTCATGAGCAGCTTACTGGTCACTAGCTCTGTTCCCTTATATTTTAAATGTGCTCTTGTCTTAAACTTAGTTGATGTCTGTCATTGCACATCTTTTTGTTTCAAGTCCTAAAGAGAATTGTGTATAAACAATGAACTGATCAGAGATTGATGGTCTTTGGTGAATGTGTGACCGAGTCTTACGTCCTCATAGTGCTGATTTTGACCCCACTGATAATAAAACCCAAACTGTGAGAAACACAGACAGTGCTCTTAAGTAACTACTGCCTTGATAATTTGTGTTTTCTCAACATTTCCATTTTTACAATTTAGGTAGTTTAAGTAAAAGTAAGTTTTGTGAATATAGCCTGTTGTTGGGGTTACTTTTCCGTGAAATGCAAGAGATCGGATAGGAAGGGAGCAGACATAAAAAAGCCTTATGAATAAAGATGTACCAGTGGCGCAGTCTCCTTGTAAACAATACAGGCCAACCAATATGAGCATAAAGGAAACAATGATGGGTAACAGCTTTACAATTTAAAATAAACCTCAGTGCCCTGTGATAGACCTTGTCTAAAGACTGTAAGAATTGTCCTGAAGCATGCATGTAAAAAACATCACCATAATCAAGGAAAGGTAAAAAGCAAGTTAAATCTAGGCTTAAAAGAGAAACCACTGCGGTTCTGTGAATAAAACTCCACCCCAGTTACTTTCTCGCGGAGAGTGTGTGGCCTGATTTTGGCTAAGGTGAACAGCATAACCTTTGCTTTATCAGCATTCAATACTAATTTCAGCTGACACAAATCTAACTGTACAATATTAAAAGCTGATTATAGTTTGTTAAAACTAGAGGTCAGAGTATCTTCATAGCAATAAATGACAGTATCATCAGCATACAGATGGGGAGTTGCACTAGACACTTGATCATCCACACCATTGCATTGAGCCCTGTGGAGCATCCTTAAAACTGCTAAAACATCAAAGATGAGACTATTTTATTCATCCGTGATCTACTAGAGAGATAGTGATCAAAACTTTGTCAAGTTTTCTCAGACAGACCTACAGAAAGCAGTCTTTGTTTTAATATCTCATGGTCCACATTTTCAAATGCTTGTCAAGTACAGAGGTATGTCACTGATAACCTTAATGGCTGCTGAAGTTGTACGATATTGTTTTGTAAAACCAGATTGATGAACGGATAGGATGGAGTTTGAACGTAAAAATTTCTTGAATTGCTCACAAATAAATGAATCAAGAACCTTGGATAACATTCAGATCCCCTCCTTTTAACAGGGGAAGGACAAAGGCTGTTTTCCAGACTCCAAGCATTTCAAAGCACTCCAGTGTAAGATTAAAAAGACAAATGATTGGTTCAGCTATGGTGTCAGCAGCCAGTTTCAAGAAGTTAAGCTCAAGTCAGTCAAGACCAGCAGATTTATTGGGGTCAAAGCCTTTAAGGGACTTTTGCACCCATGCCACCATGAAGGCGAAAAGCAAAACATGAGGCCAGTTTTCCTTGGCTCAACAAGACGGAGTTGTACAGAGACAAATGAAACAGAGTCAAACAGAAAACCAGATGATACTAAGGGCCAATTAAAGCAATTCAACATTTTGTATGCATGATATTCACTGGCTGAATCAGTAACAATACAAGCTGGTAAAACATGAAAAATAAATAATTGTTTCACAAAATTCCCAAGGAACATTAAGAATTTGAGTAGAAAGATAAAAGATAAAACTCAGATTTAGCCTTCTTAAAAAAGGTGTACATTTGTTTCTCAGCTGTCTAAAAAGAAGCTTATCAGAATCTGAATCAGTTTGTCTAGCCTTTTCCCAGGCTACATTACACTCATGAAAAACTTTGAGAAATCAGGTGTGAACTAGGCTCTGTCTCTTCCTCTCACCCTGTACCTGCAGAGAGGAGCATGTTTCTGTTATAAAAGAATTCTTGAGCTGTTTGACATCAGGAATAAATGCTATCCTGTTACAAGGTTTCACTTTAGGAATCATAGTGTTTCTAATAGCTGTAACAACACAGTGGTCACTAATGTCAGTGCAGAAAACTCCAACAGCAGAGTATTTGTGTGGAACTTCTGTTAAGATCATGTATCAGGTATAAGGATAGATTTGTCAGGACAGTTAAGGTTCGGATGGGAAGGTTTAAAGAGTTACAAAAGCCTTTAAAATCTTCAGATGCTGGTCTCACCCAGTAACCCTAACCCTAACCCTAAATTTGCATTTTACATAAATAGTGACACTGGCACTTTTATGAGACAATCTGCATGACATAAATTATACCCAGAAATGCAAATATCATTGTCACTAACAAATTTATTTATCCAGGTTTCAGACAGCACTATAACATCAGTATCTGTTGTCTTAGTCCAGAGCCTAATCATATCCATGTTGGTCACTATACTATGCATGTTTTAATGGGTAAGGCCAAGGTCCGATCTAGTCTTGAAATCAGATGATGTAGGAAGACACTGCACTTCAGGTCCAGCACTGGGCTGTACATTATGTGACGTCAACAGCAAGAGAATAACCAAACATCTTTGCTTTGCAGTGCTGCAAGATGTGATCTTTATATAGTGGTTGGAATACAGGAAATCAGACATGCACTTTCTGTTATAACAAAGCAGTCATTCAAAACCAAGAGACAATGAAGACAAAGTAAATCAGAACATGTTGATGATGAAATAGTAGATATGAGATGTCCTGGCATTGTTAAGTAACATTACAAGCAGCTTTTCAGTCATATGATTATAACAATAACATGTTAGTGATCTCCTGTGAGTCTTCAGAGAAATAAGTGAGATCCAGATTGCTGTTTGCTGTGGTTTTGTTCAGTTTACTGGATGTTAAATGCTGCTGTTTGAATAATCATATGTGAATGACATCCTAATTATGACAAAGACCTATTACTTAGGGGAAATGTTATTAGAGCATAATCAGCTTTTTACAGTGGACCTGCACAGTAAACTATTCTGCTTCATTAATTGTATGTGAACAATTGTAATTAATGTGTTTTGCATTAAGGTGATTGATGAAGTGAATATGAGTACCATCATTGACTTATTTTGAGCAGAACTCAGTACAAACCATTTAGGTCTTTAGATTTCTGGACATCTCTTACAAAACGCTGCTCTTGTTGCTTAACCACCCAAACAACTAAACAAGGCCAATACAACTGTTTGCAACTGATTGATTTGTTTATTCTCGGTGTCATGAGCAGTTCCCTGTTCCCTTATGTTTTAAATGTGCTCTTGTTTAAGCTTGGTCGACCTCTTGCAAGTCTTTTTGTTTCAAGTCCTAAAGAGAATTGTGTATAAACAATGAACTGATCAGAGATTGATGGTCTTTGGTGAATGTGTGACCCGAGTCTTACGGCCTCTTAGTGCTGATTTTGACTCCGCTGATAATAAAACCCAAACTGTGAGAAACACAGACCATGCTCTTAATTGGTTTGTATTATGTCTTTTTGACATATTACAATTCTGACACATTCTCTGTTGCTATAGGTTGGTATTAATCTTTTGATGCACATACTGATTTGCACATACTGTAGATGAACCTGTATTTAGTGCTGGAATTTGAGCAAATGTTATTCCACTGTTGTATGCAATAGAAAGTCAATGGGAAAGGAAAGTTGGCAAATTGCAAGGTCACAATTTATTCTACATAAAATTTTGTTCCCTGTGCATGAATATAATTGGATTGAGATGAGAGAAAACAAAATTGATTCAATGACTGATGTTTTTCTTGCATCTTGTATACAAAATATTGAGTTTTAGTTTGAGTTTTTTCAAGGTGTCTGTCCATGTTGGATATACTCATTTTCAGGAGCATTTAGCAAATATATTTGATGACAGTTTTTCCTGGCTAAATTCACACTGCTTCAGTTATTCTTGCAGCTCCTCATCACAAATGTGTCCAAGAGCCTAGATCTAAATAATCAATGACCAATCATAAAACACAATGAAACAAAACAAAGTACAACACATGGTAAAGTGTTTCAGTTTACCGTCATGCTGTAAATACACAGCTGCACCAGCAGCCTTCATACTCTTTTGTCCAGCAGATAAACTTCAATTGTGACTTAACAATAGCAGATTTAAGGTTATTATTTGTCCTGTGTCTCTGCAGATCCTCCACGATGAAGAATCGGATACCTTCCACCATCTGGGAGGCGGAGTGCAGCACCGCTCACTGCTCCAGCACCAAACCTGGCCAGTCGGAAGAGACGAGCCTCAACTCTGTTCCCATCCAGCAGAGCGTCCTTGTGCTGCGCCGGCAGGACGGCAGCTGCTACTCCGCCTCCTACCTGACTGTGACTGTGGGCTGTACCTGTGTGAGGGCCAGATCCACTGAAACCATCAGCTCTGACATGAAGAGCCCGATCCCACAACAGCGTTAACCTGCTGAGGAGGAGAAGGAGCCCTAACTTGGAGTTTAAAGTTAATATTTATAAAGAAGTAAATCTAAGTGTTTTGTAAAAGCAACTGGATTTGTTTTAGGTTCTAGAAGACGTTCTGCTATAATGGTGGAATGTCTGTAACATCTTCTAGAACCTCAAACAAGTCCAGTTGCCTTTACAAAGCACTTAAGAAGTACCATGACCTGGATGAATGAGAATCTTCACAGACATATGAAAATAAAGTGATAAAATTGTGTATCAGTCTTCTTTCTGTGCAATGTGTAATCAATAATTGGTCTGTGAGAGCAGCATCACTTTTTAGCTGCGACCAGTGGCTCTGTCGGTTGCTCCGTCGGTTGCTCCACAAAACTTCCCCACCCTGTGGCAGCCACAGTTTTCGCCCGAGGAGGCTGAAATTTGTCACAAAGTTTAAGAGTGTATGTGTGAAGGTGTGTGTTCATGTTCATGCCAATTGGCTCAAAGGAGGCTTCGTAATGGGAGTGGCCTATCACAAAAAGGTGCATTGCTGAATTGTAAGATTTTGTGGAAAGGTTGGTCATGAGGAAAAAGACAGCTGATTAACTGTGCATGCTGATCAGTAAACAAGGGGCGTGGAAGTGGGAGTGGCCTATAATGAAAAGGTGCATAACTTCCAAACAGATTCATGCAACATGGCCAAACTTTGTAGAAAGACACACAGACATACACATACATACAGAGACACTTTCATGGTTTGTCCCACTCCTACATTTTAGCCATGCCCCCTTTCATAACTCATGAACCGTTTGTTTTAGACTCTTGTGGGATGCATCATTGAACTCAGCAGAGAGTTCCTTTTTTTATTGGCGTGGGTTAGCCGTGCCCCTATAGTTAACGGCCCCTTTCATAACTCAATGACCTTTTGTCTGTGTGTGTGTGTGTGTGTGTGTGTGTGTGTGTGTGTTTATGTGTGTGTGTGTGTGTGAATACATGCACGCATGGATGCATGCACATACTGGTCGCAGCTATTGCGAATTGGTGTTTGTTTCAAATGAATCATACCTTCTATCTTATTCTTTTACCCTCTAATATACTTTTATTTAAAGGTTAAAAAGGGAAGAAAACATATACAGAGCTGCATGAATCACAGACATGAAACATCTATAAGCTTTTTATGTTTTTGAGCGTTTTATCAGGAGGCGGACTGCAGATCTGCAAACACAACAGTAACTAAACTAGATGAGAGTGCTGTGAAACTGATTGTTGTAGTTCACACCTTATTTCCTAGAAGAAGTTATAAATGTAATGTATGCCTAAATGAATGCAGCTGATGTCTGAATCATGAAAACAAACTTAATGAACTATAAAATATTCAATTAAATTACTGACTTGACCAAAAAAATTTTTTATTTGAATATTTTATGTAAACAGTCACTACTAAGAACACAAACCCTCCTGCTGGACATCATTAAATCAGTCATGTGGACAGAATGGAGTAAAAAACAATAAAACAATGGTTGGTGTGTCGAGTCTCATGATGTCTAATCCTCCTGTCGCTGAATAAAAGAACACACTGTGGGGATTGGGTGTGTGTGTGTGTGTGTGTGTGTGTGTGTGTGTGTGTCAACATGGCGATGCATGTGACACTGATTGGTCTGGAGGGGTGAACAGTTTCCAGACGAACACACTTTGAGTTTCAGCGCTGCAAACTGAGAGTATGGCTGTGGATAGAACAGAATAGAATAGAACAGAATAGAATAGAATAGAATAGAATAGAATAGAACAGGGAAATGACTCCCACAGCCTGAGCGAGGCCAACAGAGAGAGAACATCTCAGGTAGGTGTGATCTCTGACCTTTCACCTCCTTACTGTCATGTTGCTGATAGAAAAGCTGAAGCCTATTTTACTTTTTCTGCTGTCATTTATTTATTCTTCTGTGGAGTTTGATGAGCAGGAGTCACTTCAAGTCAGTTATTCTGAGTAAAGCAGGGACACATTTTATTTTGATAGTCCAGCACTGACTTCTGTCATGTGACTGTGAGGAGTCACTGAGAAGCTGTCAGTGCTGCCAGCCGCCTCCTGCTGAACTTCCTGTTGTCTTCCTCCTTCAGACGCCCCTCCTCTTCCTCTCACCTTGTTTCATCTTTTTCTGCTTTTCTGTTTTCCACCTGACTTTTATTACTTCCTGTTGTCTAACTCTCTTACCTGTCTAACCACTTACCTGCCTGTCTGTCTGCCAGTACATCTGTTCTCACTTGCCTGTCTGTCTGTCTGTCTGCCTGCCTGCCTGCCTGCCTGCCTGCCTGTCTGTCTGTCTGTCTGCCTGCCTGCCTGCCTGCCTGCCTGCCTGTCTGTCTGCCTGCCTGCCTGTCTGTCTGAATCTCAGCACTAACCAGAGAACCTTGAGTAATCATCTCTCTCTCTCTCTTTCTCTGTCCCATCATGTTTCGGGTGTCTCTCTCCCTCCCGTCTGTTCGCTCCCTGTATTTAACCACCTTGGCTAAGCTCCACCCCCTGCTGCCCTCCCTGCCTCCCACTGTGCGAGACGTGGACGTCCCTCCTCTGTTTCGGGAGCCGTACATCCTGTCGGGTTACCGTCCCGTGGGCCTGGCGTGGCGAAGCTACGCGCTCAGCCTGTTCCAGCTGCACAATGAGACTGTGAGCGTGTGGAGCCACCTGCTCGCCGCACTCTGCGTCGCTCTGCGCTTCGGGGCCTTTGCCATCTTCTGTGGAGGGGTACGGAAGTGTTTCCTATAATAAAAATTATAAAAACAAAATAAAAATGAATAATTACATAAATAAATATGTTTAAAATTATGTACACTCGCATGAGATGAGGAGTCAAATTGCTTTATATGATGAAAAGGAGCTATTTTATTCATATTTTATTCTACATGTCGCGGGCCACCATGTGTAAAACACATGGCGTAAAACCGGGCCTAGTTAGTGCTGTTTCCCTGTCAGCACCACATTTCAATCTGGATCTACAGAATAATGGAAGACCATCATTATGCAGCAGGATCTGAAGCAGTCAGATCCAAAACAGAAGCAGGGAAACAAGTCAGAGACCAGAGAAGGCAGAGGACCAAGGGTCAACATCGATGTAGCTTTCCAAAGATGGAGAGATCTTATGCAAAGTGATGAAAGTGATGGAAGTCTCTTTCTGTTGTATCGGTAAATAACACCTATAATATTTTTACGACCTCTGCCCTGTTCAGATGGGATTAGTTTTCCGGCGGGGGGTAATGTAATATTTACCGGAGCATCTCTGCTATTTTAGTCCTGTCCGGACGGGAGTGCTCAGTCTGTAAAAGCTAACTTCTACAGACTGAGCACTCCGGTGTCAGTAAAAACTACAGTGTTTTTACCTGCTGTGAAACGCTCTGTAAAAATAACCCCAGGTGATACTAAACCCGTTCAATTCAAATCCTCATAAATTATCGTGTCAGTTGACTTGTAAATGCATTACAGACGTCCTGCGATGGTCCAGAAAACAATATCGTACGCGTCGGGCTTTATAAGACTGTTTCTGTTTCGCCAAGTTCAATGACAGCATTTCCCTTTGATGACGCGAGTCTGAACTTTATTTCTCGTTTCTTTTGACCTAAAAGAGCTGAGTGCTTCACTGCCGGGGTTTCCTACGACATTGTGTAGGTTTGGGCACAATAGATGGTTTGTAGAGAACACTGGTGTTTTGACGATTTGGCATTTATTGTCTAATCATAAATACACTGGCCAACAATTAACTTCTGTCTCTTAAATCATTCATGCCGTTTTTCGTCCATGCCGGTCGGTGTCGCAGTAGAGATGAAGAGCAGGGTGCTGCTTAACGCGAATAAGAGATTTGGGGAAAATGACTTAGTGGACCTTTAATAATATTAATAATATTATTAATATATATTATTATATTAATATATTATTAATAACTAAATAACAAAATGTCTTCCATGTGCTGAAGCCATTAAAAACATAGAATTAAAAAGACAAATACATATATATATATATATATATATATAATACTATATAAACACATTTGACTCTACATTTACATAATTCAAACTTTCAAAACATTAACTGAAGCAAAATACACAACAAACACAGTACAGATGTGTGTCTGACAGCAGGCCGGGTTCGTTAAGAGACAAATATTATGAAGCGGATTTATGACAAGAGGGATGAAGGATTAAAAAAAAAGACAGGAAGTGGTATTTTCTATTTAAACTGATCAGCAGTGATTTCACAGGAAAGTGAATCTCTCCATCCTGTTATAGAAAATGAGTGTCAGACTTCTGACGCTGCATCTTCGTGGTCCTCCTCTCCTCCACTCTTCCTCTGCTCTCCTCTCCTCCTCCTCTCCTCCTCCTATTTTTCTCCTCCTCTCCTGTCCTTCTCCTCTCTTCTCTTCAGCAGCTGCAGCTCTGAAACAGAAGCTTTTATTCTCTTAAAAGGTGTTTTCATTTTCAGTCTGTATTTTGCAATTAAGAGTTAATAAAAATAAAATGAATACTGATGTAAGTTGAAAACATGTTCTGTCATCCTGTGAGCAGAACAGCAGTGATATTTTTTCTTGTGAGAATCTGTCAGAGCCTGCAGGACTCTGTGTGACAGCCTGTTCTGTGCTGCAGGGAGTCCTGGGCATCAGGCTGCAGGGTCCAGAGGGTCAGGGGTTGTCACTGGACGCCGCCTCGCTGCCTCTGCTGCTCTACGTCCTGTCAGCCCTCACCTACCTGAGCTGCAGGTGAGTCGCCTGCCTGAGCTGCAGGTGACTCAGTACATCAGCACACGGCTCTACAGAAGTGGTTCTGAGAGGAGAAAAGGCAAACCTCCATTCATGTGAATTAAAGTTTAAAAGCTGCACAAGGAAACTTCACTGTAACCAGTGCGGAGAAACCAGCTGTGAAACCTGACAAATGCAGTTTTCTTGCTCTGACTTGAGTTAAATCAAAGTTAAATCAAAACAAGGACAAGAGAGCTGGTTTGCTCTCACATGGCTGTAATAAATACATAATAAAAACATAACAAATATTAAATACATACATCTTAGACAGTAAAGCTGTAAAGGATTGGACCTGTTGTTTTTTTTTTTTTTTTGCATGGCCATTTAACACAGGGCGTGATGTCACCACAGTTCAGACAGTGAATCCTCTCAGTGAACATCCTGCCAAAGTTACTGCCTCACTGTCTGGTAATTTATTTATGTTTTAGTTTAGTTTACCATGTTGATTTGAAAAGTCTGTATGCTGGTGGGAAACTTTGGCATCTGGGACTTAAAGCTCAACGATCTAACTATATTACAGTCATGCTGTTTGGTCTGAAGACCAAACCCAGAATAATCCAATATGGATTTTCAGATTCTGATGATGTGGATTTGGCTTCTTCTTGCTTTGAAAAAGGTCTGATAATTTGATAGGTGATTTATTGATCTGATTTTTTGAATGCACCGTTCCTCTCTATCGGAGACACACACATGCATGACCTCCAAACCTGACATGAATGTTAGCTGGAGCAGCACAGATTTGAAAGTTTATCACCTCAACATTTGATTTTTTTTTGTTGTTAACCCGAACCCTAAAGGACATTCACAAAATGTAAAAAGGTCTGGTTCACTGTTCAGTAATAATGCAAAGCAGTGTGTGTGTGTGTGTGTGTGTGTGTGTGTGTGTGTGTGTGTGTGTGTGTGTGCAGTGCTGCGGCTCACCTGCTGCAGTCACACTCGGAGCTCGCTCACTACTCGCTCTTCTTCCTGGACTACGTGGGCGTGGCAGTCTACCAGTACGGCTGCGCTCTGGCACTCTGCCTCTACAGCTCTGAACCCGCATGGACACACACTGTGGGACAGGTGAGCACAGTGTGTGTGTGTGTGTGTGTGTGTGTGTGTGTGTGTGTGTGTGTGACAAACAGTTTCTTTTTTTGTCACTAACTTATTGCGGTTTTATTTCTTATACAAACACACACACATACATCTCTCTTTCTACATGTGGAAAACACTCAAGAACACACACACACACACACACACACACACACACACACACACCTTCAAGGAGAAACGATTATACCAACTATCCATACATAGCAGGACACCGTCACCTTTTGCTTTGCAGAGCATGAAGTCACAGTTTCTCTCAGACTTCTTCTGGTTTACTTTCCTCCAGATCTTCTCCAGCACTTCTTCAGGCCTCCACATGTAGGTGGACCCGCCTCAGGATCTACACTC
>OMLF01009075.1:26618-37699 GCA_900302615.1 Holocentrus rufus
TTTTTTATCTGATGTAAATTATAAATTCAGTGATTTTTTTTTTTTTTTTTTGCCTCAAGATGAAACAACAAAACGCTTGACGGTGTTGGTGAAGCAGTCCAAGGCCCAAGGGAGCGGAAGTGTCCAAATTGCAAGGAAAAATTCCTTCATTCAGCCCTGTATAGCTGCTGTAAACTGAACTGCCCCACAGGACAAGAGCTGTTTTCTATCAGGAGTTCCAGGCTGTAACCAGAGGCCAAGCTATCAAGCTAGAAAAGGCTTCTGTATTCAATTATAGTAAAAGCAGAGAGAATGCTAAACCAGTAAGCTGGCATGTCTGATGTAGGCTAGGTCTAGTGAGGAAGATGGCGGCTGCATAGAATCGGTATGCACACACGCAGTGCATTCATTATGCATGCATACACATGTAAATATGTTGTAAACCACAGGATTCATAAATTAATTTGTAAAGGGGCAATACACATTTATCAGCATTTAAAAAAAAGAAATATTAATGGCCAGAAAAAAAAATCTGCTGCACTTGGCCAGAATGTTAAAATACAGTTCCTGTAAAACAATCAAAATGTTTTCTAAAAAAAATTTAAGAGCCACTGTGAGTTATTGACAAAAACGCAATTTAAAGCCATCATAAAAAGGCTATCATAAATAAATATGAAAAAATATTTTTAAAATTTCCTTTGTGATCTTTCTCTCTCTCTCCCATCTGCCTCCTCAACACTTTCCCACAACAGGTTCCAGAGCCAGTACAGAACGAGGGTGTGTGTGTGTGTGTGTGTGTGTGTATATATATATATGCGTGTGTGTTTATGAATGAGAGCGCATTCTTGTGTATGGGTGCCTAATGGCTGACCCACAGCAGTTCTTCACTGGCAAGCTTTATGTCCTTATGTACCAACTAAAGCTGCCAGCTGAAGAACTGTTGTGGTTGGCTCTTCCCTGCACTGAAGACCCCTCCCCATCTCCCCGTCGGCGACTGTGCGGACAAAGTCAGAGTCCAGACCGCAGCTCAAGGACTGACCGTCAGACTCCACCACACGAAAAAACCCTGTTACTTATGCAGCACGTTCATGCGTTCAGATTGGCACCATGACACCTGCTGTATCATGTAACAAATGCAATGCATCATGGGACAGCAGGCCTACATCTGCCTATGTAATGGTGTTTGTTTTTAAGCACTGTGTCATTTCAGTGTGACTGTACAAAGCTGGCACAGTTGTTCGAAATTTCACCTGACTTGCATCACTTCAAAAAAATTGTTGCACATTTTGCTCAAGTGTGTCAGTGATTACATTCAAGCCTCATGAAGTCACGATATCTTCCCTTTATTTGAGATTTGAAATTTGGCATCTCATAACATTTTACATGAAAAGCAGATTTCTTTGTTACTCAGAAACATCAAAGTGATGTTTCACTTGGGAATAACCTTTTTTACTACTTTAACCTTTTTTGCTGGTTTTAATGCTCAAGGAATCAATTGGTGCAGCCAAATTTTTAAAATTGTTTCCAAAGCTTTGTGTACTATGTAATATTTTATTGTTTGCAGTCCTAATGAGAATTAATTACTGATACTAAGAATTAGGGGGGAAAACTTAATTCTGGAGATGACATTTGATTGTAGTGATGTTGATATTGCTATTTGTATAGGTGAAATGTTCTTTATAAACAGTGTGTACCACTACTGCAGTGAAATACCTCTGAGTGACCATCACATGGAAGAAACAAATGGATGGGCAGACTAATGAAGAAGAACAGGATGAGTGGTATCAGGTTTAAGTGGTACTCTTGGGGTGCAGCTGATGGACCACCGAAGCCAGTACTTTCTATAAACTCACATTTCTGTTCTGTCTGCCATCCTGCCATCAAAATTGTTTGGATTTTATTCCTTTTACTGTAATGGAGATTTTGTAGCACGTCTTCTTCTAGGCAACAGCCCTGATTGTCCTGCAGAAGAACACATGCATACACAGACATACACACAGACGGACAGACAGACATCTGCCTGTGACCCTCAGCGGGCAATAAATCGAACATCAAGAGCGAGGGCAGTGCCCAGAACAGGATATGAGAAAGAGCGCGTCCCTCTAAAAGCTGCCAGCCAGACTCAAACAGAGGGAAGGAATGTTCCCGTGCCTTAACAAAACCAGATGCCCCAGCCTACTTTCTCTCGCACACATGCTCTCTGTTGCCTTTGCTCGCTCTTCACACTACAGATGGAACCAGGAAGTGAGCAGGCTCCTTCCTCGCTGTATCTGCACCGCCTCCTCCATCAGCCGCCTTTAGCTGTCTGCCGCCTCGCTCTGGCTCCTCGCTCCCTGTCTGAGTCCCAATCTCCTTATCTTCTTGTCTACTCCTCTTTACCTCTCACTCCTTATGCTTGGCAGACCTCTTCCTCAACCCCCACTTCCATTACACATACAGGGCACAGGGACATGGAATTGTTCCACTCCCTCCTGTAGATCCTCTTCACTTCAACTAGCACTGCCAGTACCCTGCATTAATGCGCCATAACAGTGCATATGAGGGTCACGCCTTGACCTTGTGTGTGGTGTGTGTTTGTTTCAGGTCGCTGACTTGCCTGCTTGATCCGCTCCGAGGCAATCAGCCTGTGAGTGCATTAAGAGATTGCTGACGGAGGAGAGCACTGAGACTTGACTTGAAGACAAGCACCTAAGCCAGCTCCACCTGACTCAACAGCACGGGTCCAGTGTGCTCACTGATATGGATTTTACATGTGTGCATCTGTTTGTATATCTGTGCCTGCCCTAGCTTTCTCCCATTTAGGTATGGCCACGCCCACTGTGCCCCTGTGCCTGGGTCACCCTCACCCATGCTGGTGCCAGCTGCTGTGCCAGCTGTGGAGGGGCAGCGAGCGATCAGCGTCATAGAGAGAGATGAAGAGACAGCTGTTGGAAACAGACAGAGGAATATCTTCAAAGAACGAGGCCCAAGTCTTCCTGACAAGCCATCCGTCATAATATATTTATTAACTTGCACACGCACATTACTAATGCTGCCCAGACACTTTTTATAAAGTTCAGCTGAAAGCATTTTAAATCAGAAATAAGGCTGTGTGATTCCAAGGGCTTCAAGGATGCCATTGACAATATTGGTTAAGCACTGTTAAGAAATGTCAGTGTAAAAACAGTAAATAAATATTCACATCATTTTGTGTCAATTTGTTCTTTTCCTCAGTGAGTACACACAACAACTTGGTCCAGATAAAAGCTAACAAATTGGTCCACAGATACTTATAGTCAGGACCACTTAAAGAGATACCTAATTCTGACCCATTATTACAACAGGGTGTGGGTGAGACCACAGACCACAAATTAGACCTAATCTCTCAGGAAATACATTTCTCACAAAGATTCCAAACATTTTTGTTCTTACACATTGAAAATAATAATAATGTAAATTGCCAAGTCATGTGTTTGACTTGTGGCTTCGGTCTCACAGCTTGAGAACCAGTTCGCTCCAGCTCCAGGCTTATAGACTTAACTAATGCACACTTCCTGTTTGAGACATATACTGCAGGGGGAAACATAAACAATAATCTGCTTAAGGTATGAGCTGTTCTGTGAGCAGTAATAGCAACCCCTTACTCAAGCAATTTATATGAGGACGGGTCAGTGACCAGTGCTGTATATGATAGTTCAGTCTTATCTGCAGGACTGCAGGTGTGCTCTTCTGCACATCTTTTGACATCATTTCCCGACAATGACTTTTGGCGGCAGTTGTAAATTTGTCTGTCTTTGACTAATATTTGTGATGTAATAATCAATAAAGATTCCAGACATTTAAGTTTAGCTTTTGTTACATGAGCTTTTGTTCATTTTAGATATTTTAGACTTTTATCATGGTACAGTTGAGGGTCTGAACTGAGTTAAATAAAAAACACTTCATCAGTTTATTGACTGCTCATCAGTCTCTGAGTTATCTTTTGCACTGGCATTTTTTAGCATTTTACATATAATGATTCTTTTTCACTTGATTTTATGGTATTTCCTTCACATCAATTGTCCCATGTACATAGTGCTAACAACTATTTTTGATTAAAGTAATGCTAAATCTGAATGGCTATTACAGTATTATCTCTATGTTCTTCCTTTTAGCCCAGAAAAAAATCCACCTTTAAATAGAATTCATACATATCGATCAGTTTGGTGTTGATTTCCAAAAATGATCAAACGTCTCCAAAAGAAGCAAGGAGACAAAACTTTGACCTGCAGTGATGTCCACAGCTAAAGCCTCGAGTTCTGACCCTGAGGACTCTCTTTGGACACAGTGACAGCACTCAGACTGGTTTTCAGACTGGATAGGGTTGCTGGTGCCCTTTGGAATATGTAATCCAGCAGTGACGTCTTTGCACAGCATGTATAGATATCAGACTGGTGACTTTGACCTAAAGTTATAACTAGATCACGTCTGTTCAAGTTCATCTATGAACGTGACCCTGGCAGAAGGTCAGAGAAAGTTCCTGCAATCTCTTCAAGGGGATGAATCTGACTCTGATCTCTGTCTCCAAGAAAATGGCTGCCCCAGGCTGATTATGCCTGGGGACATGTATATAAGGAGGAAGATCTGATCTTTTTCCTTTATCAGCTGATTCTGACAGTTTGTGCTTTTAGTGTAATGGCTAATGGAGTGATAGGGAGGAATGTGTGTTAGTATGCACAGCACACCATCTTTTAGTCTAACCATCCAAATAGTGAGTCAGAGTACAAAGCAGTGTGCATGTGTGCGTGTGTGTGTGTGTGTGTGTGTGTGTACATTTGCTGCAAGAGTGGGTAAAATGTGAGTAAATGGGGTGGTTTGCTATTTATTTATTTATTTATTTATTCTTAACTATAACTTAGAAGTCTCTGTTAACCAGTATTAATTATTTCTGTCTACTAGCCAACCCCAGGTCACCTCTTATCTCAAGTTAAAGTAGGAAGAAGCTCCAGGGACTAGGTGTTGCCAAGTCTGAAGAGGTTTACAAACCTCTCCTAAATTCTTCCCTGTGGTTGAAATTGTGTGAAAGCTGCTTAGGCAGATTATCCCCGCCTCGACGGCAGCTGGCAGTGAGATCCTTGGGAGAGCACCTGACCCAACGCTGGTGATGGTGCAACTGTGGCCCGTGGCCCAGCATGCTCCCACAATCCTCCATGACCTTTACCCCAGGGTGGAAAGGTGCATCTTGGGGCAGGAACTAAGGTAAGAGATCACAAGGAAACACACACACCCACAACATGCATACACGCACACTCCAGTTGGTGGGCTAATCAATGATGTCGTAATTATTTAAAACACAAAATGGGATCTGATTACAACAGTTTGGGAACTTTTAGCCTGATATAATTACTGAGATGAAACACTGCAGTCAGATTAAAGAGGTAAATGCTCAGGAATGAGACTGAAGTAAAAAGGCATTTTTGACATAAATCTTCCACATCTTGAAACAGTAATTAATTGTGATTGTATGTTAACCCTCAAATTCTATTCTGGAAACAAAATAATTTATCAGTAACTAAAAATATTAAGTTCCATCCAAATCTTCAGCTGTGCCGGTCTTATCAGTGGGTTCATCACTACAAATGTATGCTGCATGGCCAAATTTTGTTCAAAACCACAGAACTTTATTTTAATTGTGAGTGGCGATCCCAAGATTTCAAAAGACACCAAATATGTCGGGTAAAATAATGCACAAGACAGCCATGGAACAATGGCATCTTGGCTTTGAATATTTCCCTCAATATCAGCATGACGTAGCTTCAATGAAGAGCTGCAGCCAACAGACGCAGAATATGTGACACTGTCACACAAGATGGAAAATGTTTTTTCTAACTTGAAGCTAAGTTCAGGGGATATTTACAGGAAATTCAGAGTAAGGGATTACTGGATTAAATTATCTCTTACAACTTCAGGTAATCAGAAATCTGTACCAGAATACATTTTGAAATTACAGTAAACCTATCTATTCTGATAATTGGAATCAGGGGCGCTGTGTTCCTTCAGTTTGTGTAACAGTGATTTAAGAGGAAATGGAAAACTGTGGCCCTCTACTATACCGTCTGCGTTGCCATGTTTGGTTACCTTGGCTACTGCAGCTCACTGGCCCATCTGGTGACTTCATCAGACTCCACTCACTCTGAAAAAATCCCCCTGGTTGGTGGTGATGTGTGGTGAGAAAGATTTCAAGTGAATGGAGGCATACTGAGCAAATGCAAGGCAGTAATTCAATTTTTTCTAACAGCTCACAATTTCTGTTAATTTGACACACATCAAATTTTATCTTACACGTATGCATAGGTAGAGAGGGTTAGGGTTTGATGACACATTTGATGGTGTGAGGGCTGCAGTATGGGGATGAAGAACTAATATTTTGCGCATAAGGCGGTCTATTTTAAGAAATAATAAGTCTTGATCTATCTGTGACAGCTACAGTACTTTAGGACATTTAACGTGTGTATAAGTGAAGCTTGTCCATGTGCACTCACATTCTTTAGGGACTAACAATTCATATGTAGATGGAAAATGTCATTTCTGCAAATTAGGTGTGTGCATAACTGGAAAAACGGTCTCAATCCAAGTATATTTTAATGAGGTCCCAGGTGCGCTGTCACCTTGTGAAAACACAATCTCCAATAAAATTCATGTGCTATCACGTTCAGCCGCTCAGGTGAGCTTTATTAAAAATGAAGGGACTTCACATCTTCATGCAGGAGCCGTTGCCAGTTGAAGAACGTAAGCAAAATAAGCAGGAGTAGGAGAACGATGGTTGTTAAATGAAGTGGGAAGTGCTTTATCTTCTCAGTTAACGCTGTAAACTGCAGTGTTTGGTGTTCTTGCAGTTGTTTAGTCTTAAAAAAATACAATTTCAGGTGCTATTTCACAAACCATAAAGTTAAATATGCCAGCAGCACGAGACAGCAGCTGAAATCTTCACAGATTTGAAGACAGATTTGAAAAAAAGAAAAGGAAAGAAAAAAAATACTCTGAAATATGTTAAGTCAAAAGAGAGTAATGCACTGAGGAATCATTCCAGCTACCAATCATCATGACTGGTAACTGGGCGCCAGCAAGACTGGCCACAACTAGGAGTGAAAATGATCCGTGAAAATGTCAGCTTACTCTTTTTAATTCTTTAAAACATAAAGGGCAAATTATTCAATATTACAAATGTAATGATCACATAGAGTATGATTGAGGCAGCTCTTAACTTGTTTGATTGAAAAGAATTTGTCAGATGAGCAGAAATGTCAGCATTATGCGTATGAGAACCGAAGAGCAATTGCAAAAATGTCAGCGACTGAAGTGCGGTGAGTTCTGGTTTGTCTCATATTGTGATTCTTCAGAGGAGCTCAGCCTCATTTTAACATGATGAACTTGTCACAGTGTTTGAACTGTGGTCACATCTGTTTTGTCTCACACAGCTGTTTTATGGGCGTTGTTCTGCTTTGACAGTGATCATGGAATTGAAACTGAATATTTTGGAGTGTTTCATTACATGATGGACATGTGCATGCAGCTCAAGTGATGCATGTAGCAAAATATTTTATTGGCACCTAACACTGCCAAACTTGTTCAACCTTGGTATGAAGTGAAAGCAAAGTAGTCTTGGATTAGAGGCCTCTTTTATAAAAACAAACTAGGATTTACTCTTCTTCATATCACTTTTCAAAATTGAGCAACCATGTGTGTATTGGCCAACAGTAAATAAATCCCACCTCAAAAACACCTCATCTCTCAGTGTCCTTATGGGATTTGCATGAAGATCCCTTTATTTGAAATGTCGTAAATTAATAGATCTGTATCGTATTTTGTAATGTTGTGTTTCACTCGCATGCAAAGTACTGACTGCGTTTGTTATATTTCATAATCAGCCTATTGTACTGTTTAATCACAGCCATCACACCACTTTCAAGCTTGTGGTTCGTCTGCATGGCCACAAGGAAAAGTCTACAAGTTAAGACTTGGTGTGAAACTGCAAATTCCTTTGCATCAAGTTCAGGGTTGATAATTAACTGCTTTGATGTGGATTTTCTTCCTACGCATTTTTAGAAGATCAAATTAGATTATAGCACTTTTCTATTAATGGGACTGCAGGTATTTTCATCACATTCTGATTCTGGGAAAACAAAGGGAATCCCATCTTTTGCAATTTCACAAGTGATTTAATTATTTAAGTCTATGTCAGGTTATGAAGGTGAAAAAAAAAGTCAAATTTGAATTGCCGGGGTAAATCTAATTGGAGAAAAGTGAACAAGAGAAAGATAAATTGAGCAGGGCGTGCATCTGCACAGGTATGGAAAAGTCTGATATTTAATCTTGCATATCCACGTATAATAGTTTTCCAATGTTGAACCAACAATGAAAATCTCTGTGCCACAAATGGTTTAAAATCAGATTTTCCACTCCTGCGCAATGTGCAGCCAGGGATTGAGAGATTATACAAAGTACACCCACCCACCACTGTACTTAAGCCAGAACGCATCCTGTCTCAAAGGGGCCCCTGCCCGTGATGTGTTCTACACATTGCAGCCGAGCCTTGGCTGACGCTGAGCTCCCAAAATAGACGGCAGTTCCAGATAGGTGGGCTGACGGGGAGAGAGAGAGAGAGAGAGAGAGAGAGAGAGAGAGAAAGAGAGAGAGAGAGAGAGAGAGGGAAAGGAAGTGAGAGTGGGACAGAAGATATTGTAACAAAAGGAGAAAGAAAGGGCGGTGTCGTGTGTCTGCAATCTGCTCCCTCCAACCTGCACCCCTGATTCTCTGTGTGTGTGTGTGTGTGTGTGTGTGTGTGTGTGTGCATGTGTGCACGTGGTGATGTCATGAAAGGTGCCCCTGTCTGTCTGACGCTCTTCAGTGAAGGCCCATTATGTAATTCTTCAGAAAAGTCTGACTGGAAGTGACACATGCAAACAGCAGACGATCTTGTTAAAATGGGTGTGATGAATAGACGCATACGTGCACACAAACAAAAACACAGACTGAACTATTACGGCTGAATATCACACCGTTTATTTAACCAGGATAAAATTGCATTATATGGACACACACAGGCGCGGACAAATGCAAGCGGAATGACTTATTCCCCAAACCTCCCCTGAGCCTGCGTAATAAAGCAGGCCCACACATATCCTGTCTATGGGCTAAAGTGCGCCATTGAAAGAGGAGGCTTACCCAACAGAGTTATAAATAACTGGATGGCCTGTACCTTAAGACGGTTTTGTCTGGGTGGAGGGCGCTCAGAGTTCAATGTAACCTGACAACTTAATCCCTTGTAAGAGAGAGGCAAAGGGAGGGAGCTTGGTGAACGCCGGGGCATCTAGGATTTCTAAGCTACTGTTGCTTATTCGCACTTAGGGAAGAAAACTAAACATTGACTCCTTTTGGATGCCGTTCAAGCTTCTACGCACACGTGCCCTGGACACGTTCATATAGAAACACAAACAACGTTGCAACCAGCATTTTATCAAAAGTTTTCACATCTTACTTCAAATATGACTGCTGTTTATGAAGCTGTACGAAATAGCTCGTATGTGATGTTAAGAAAAACGATTTCTTGATGAGGATGAGTTCCTCCAGCGTTACCAACAAACAGGTGCCAAATTCTCAGGAAGCAAACAATGGCATGAAGTCTTTTTGGATGCCTAAGAGGCAGTTTGGTTGGTGATCAATAGGTTGAGCTTCTGAATTTTTCAAGCCTTCTCTTCAAGGGTTGCGAGCCAAAACCTTCAAACTTCAACAGTGTACAGTAGAGGCTGATACGGTGTTAAGGATGGAAAAATACCCTGGATATGGACAGAGGTGAACAGTAAAAGAACACAGAACAGAGGAAGGATTATACTGAAAGATAGAAGAGGAGGAAAAGAGATGATACCTAGAAATTCACAGTTTCTGTTGCTGTGCAGTGTTTTCATTTTTTAATACTAAGTTCAACTACACTCTTGCTCCTGCTAAAAATTTCACAGGATGTTCGCCTGGTCATCATCTATTTTCTGTTGTGCCAAAAGATACATTTCTAAGTACATTATTATAGATAGATAGATAGATAGATAGATAGATAGATAGATAGATAGATAGATCATTAAAACATGTCTGGCTTTCTGAGACTGGATTCAGTCCAAGTAGATTCAGCTGTGGGTGAGAGCGTGCACGCCAGTGTTTATATGTGTGTCTGTTTGCCACATGCCAGACCCACGTGAGAGCAGCCTGACCTTTGATTCTAGCTGCTCGCTACGACCTCATTGGGATGGAAAGAAGTGTGTGTGTATGTGTGTCGCAGGGTGTCCAACTCTGTGTGCATCTCACGCATACTTGAGGAAATTGTCAATAGTTGCTCACAAAGAGCGAGGCAGGCCGAACCAGCGTAGCCGTGTCCTCTCCTCCGAGAGCACATGGTCCACATTAGGCCAGACAGAGCAATCTAACACAAGGGCATGCTCGCCATCAGGTTCCCCATTCAAATGTCTGGCTATTTCTATGGTCTTCCTCAGTCAGGAAATGACATTGCGTTTGAAATGGGTCTTCTCAGTAGATAATGTTTCCCAGGAGTGTTAGCGGGCTCCTCCAAGTTCACTGGGTTTGTGCTCAGTCATGCAGAGAGTACCAGTGGTCTGTGATACTGTAAGGCTGTGATCGATGCATTATTCACAGAGCCTGGTTTGCTCCAGAGACACAAGCTGGTGCACCTCAAGGTGATGAGTTAGAATCTAACTAAATGTGTTAGGGTGTCAGTCTGCAGGTAATACACTGCACACATAAGAAAGTACCAAAAGCTCAAAAAATTCTGCATAAAATTTGTCATCTCACCCAGTGTCTGCGACTGTACCCCCAGTTAAGATGTTCTAAAAATGTCAGGGCTTTGTCCATATGATGCTTAAGGTAGACGATTTGTGTTTTTAGATCTGGGCAGGTTAAGGGTATTGAGGTCAGACAGGATGGCCACTGAACAGCACCTTTTTAATCCCCTGACCTGGTCCAACCAACAGATTAGACCAGCTTGTTGGGGGAAATACTCAGGTCGATCCTGTTGCTCTCTGTTGGCTGCACTTCAATCACACTCAATATCCCAATTTCCCCTCTCATATCCCCACTGG
>OMLF01009079.1:1511-14932 GCA_900302615.1 Holocentrus rufus
TGCACGCTCAGTCACACACACACACACACACACACACACACACACACACACACACACACACACACACCAATGAGCTACTGTGAATGAGATCATCTGATAGGCTGGAGAACAACCTCAGGATTCCATGGAACAATGGTCATAGAAAAGAGGAGCGAGCTCATTGACTTGGGCAGGGTGTCCTTCCTTCCTGAGAGGAACACACTGGGTGTATTCAGTGCGCTGGGACACAGTGGCTCACAATAGATCTGCTGATTTCAATATTATTTCACCAAAAGTCAAAATCCCCCTGACCTTTGCCCATGTTGTACAAGGAGAGGGAAAGCCATACAAGGTGATATATTCCAACACCAAGATAGGCTTATATATAATATGATAGAAAGATATTGGCTGGGTATGACACATAAATGCAGATATAGTTAAGTGCCACTGCAGTGGTGTCAAGACTCCGAAAGTCTTGTATCTTAACTGTATTCTGTTCCCTCCAAAAATCTAGTAGCTGTTGCATGTGAGAGTAACTTCTCTTAAGTCAGTCCTTTTAAAACAAAGATGCAAAATTCACGGCAATATTTACATTTTTAAGATTATTTTGCATTCTTCATGCATTTTTTCCCCTCCACAAGCGTATCAGCTATAGCAATACTGCTATATATGAAGGCAGACAGTTTACAACTGTTACATCCTATAAGTCCAGCCCTCTCTATTGTTTATAAACAATAGCAACAACCCACGCAGCTCTGATGCACTTGAGCTCAGTCAGCTAATTTCAGTGAGAAAAGCTCTCATAGCTTTCTGGTGGGGATTCCTGGTTCATGTTTTAGAAGGCAGCAAAAGAATCAAGAATCATTACCTGGGAGATTATCACTTATTCTGAGGAATTACTGGAATAAAACTCCAAAGATGCACAATGATTTTAGCTGGAGTTCTGCTGTGATATTTATTTAAGGTTGCCTTTAAATGACTGGGTACGTCTGTCTTTCTCTCCCACTCCCTGTCCATATCATGTGACCTCAGCTATCTCATCCCCTGTCCCCCCTTTCTCTCCCACATCCCCTCTTTTGCATTTATCCGCTCCCTCCTCATCTCCAAACATAATCTCATCTCTATCTTCCCCCTCTCTCAGTAACCCGTCCCTCACACCTCCTCTAATTGACACCCCTGCAGGTTCATTCAAAGACGACTGCTCTCTGATCGTATCGCCCTCTGCGCTGGTGGTCAGGTATGGTAGAAATTAACAGGAGGAGCTGACTATTAAGGGAAACAGTCCTTTTCATTTTAGGACAATAAACAAAAATCTAAATAGAGATCACACCTGCCCTGCTTCTAGAATAATGTCTATTCAGGAATACGCAATAAAATATTGTGCTTTAGCATTATTTCACATATCTTAGATATATTCAGTGAACTAAGTTTGTGCCTGTGTTAGTTGGTGCCTGGTTAAATTTTTTGAGAGATAAATCCATGCATAAACCTTATTGTCACAGGTTTGGTGATCCAGTGACAGCTAACTGCTCTGTGACAGGTTTCTCCAGCCTGGGATGGGAAGTCGAACAGGTAAACACAAATTCATAACTCAAGGACCCAAGTGACTGAAACTGAGACGCTTATAAGCCTGTTCTCTATTTTGACTTTTTGTGATAATTAGACACTGACTGCTCTGATTATTTATGTAGACTGAAATATACACATTTTTTAAAATGAGTAGCTGATAGCATGCCATGCCATTTGCAGGGCCATGGTAATCTCTGTATCGATCCAGTGTTATCATATGCACTGTCTGGACAATGAATGAATTAACATTGCACATGAAAAGCAAAGGCACTTATTAAAATTTTCAATGCAATGCATAATAGAAAGAAAAACTACTCTTAAAATTCTCTCTGGTTAAATCAAAATGTTTGAGATTGTTTAAGATCATGGTAAAAATATACCACTCAAATATCAATACTCTAAATATGGATAATTATTATTTTATTTTATTTTACTTATTTTTTTGCACAACTTTAATAGTGTTTCCTGGTTTTTGCTCGTTGAACACCCACTGTAGGGAGCACCACCTATTGCCATGGACAGGTTTCTGGTCTGGAGGGTGGACAGTGTCACTGTGTGGAGCTTAAACCCCACGTGTTATGAACTGTCTGATCACGCAGGACATCAGTGCTTCACTCGCCTACATGTAACGATCTACAGTGAGTTGAGACTTTTGTTTTGCTCATGTATTTTTAAAGGCAGTCGATGCAGTTTCAAAGGGGAGGGCACATCAGTGAGAAGGAGCAAAAAGCCCCTGTATTTTGGGTTATGATGGGGTATGAAAGATGTCCTAAACCCATGAGGCTTTTATAAGAATTAATTGACATTCATCATTCTTTACCACATCATAACAAGGGTGCCTTCCCTTTTGAAACTGCATACCTAGTCTGCCTCTAAGTATACTAGAAAGCATGTTAAGCCTTTGTTAATCATGTTGATCAACTTTCATATGTGTGTGCGTGTTTATGTCTCTCTCCCTGTCGCTCCATGCAGAGCCTCCAGACAGTGTGTCCATCAGCTATAGAAACCACTCTGGGCCGATGGTTGAGGGTGATCTGTACACGCTGCAGTGCACCGTCCAGGACGTGGCTCCTGTTGGGAGCCTCACTGTGACTTTCTACAGGGGACGGGAGCCTCTGGGCCCACCACAGTCCAGGAATAAGACAGAGACGATACCACTGACTGAGATCTTCACTCTGAACATCAACCCCAGAGGAGAGGACGATGGAGAAGACTACTGGTGTAAAGCTGAGCTGGAGCTGGGACCTGAAGGACCAGAGCTCCCTCCTGTGGTGAAGTCACAAAACCTCACAGCAGCTGTCCACTGTGAGTTCAGTAGTAGCAAGCTCTTGCATCTGTAGCTGCTCTTATAGGAGTGAGGTGCAAATTTTATTGAAGGACTATCCCTTGTTATTCTTCATCCATCCCTTTCTTGGAGTTTCTCCATCTATACGATCTCTCTCTCTCTTTGCCAAAATGCATGCACTTTACCCCTCTGTTAACTTCCTGTGTTTTTCTCTTCTCCCTCCTCTGGTTTTTCCTCTCTATCAGATGGTCCACAATTCCTTTGTTCCACAAAACTTAAGGTTAAGGAGGGAGAAAATCTGACCTGTGAAGTGAAAGGAAACCCTACTCCATCAGTCATCTGGCTCAGAGATGGGAAGGAGGTTGCTACACCCATACACTCAAGCAAAAAGCATGCTGGGAGGTACATGGTCTGGGCAAAAGGATGGCTTGGACAAAAAAAACTCACACTGGACGTGGAGATCATCTCTGCTAACAGTACGTGTCTGTGAGAATTTGTGTGTGTGTGTGTGTCATCTGCACAATCACATAAGGTGTGTTGTTGGGTGCTGGCCTCGGTTATATTTAAAATCTGCTGAATTTGAGACAAAAATCCAATGCTATGTCATTATTTTAGCATGTATTCATAGTGTGAACAGTTTCATCAGTTTCATTCAACATGTTTCATAATTGAACAAACTTTGGTCATGAATTTCTCAGTATTTCAATTTCTGAACATATTGTTCTTCTGAACAATCTCCATTCTCAGGGGTTTTGGAGAAATTGGCTGTTTGGACAGCCTTGCAAGATGGGGAAAAATGAGTTGAAATGACAAATATATCTGAGGCAAGGTGAGAAGTCTTCCCATGTTATTTGAATTCATGCAGCTATTCTTTCTTTCCCTCTCTCTAGGAGCTTCAAACGCTGGCAGTAGGAGTTTCCTGTTGGCTGTCCTGCTTATTCTGTTGATTTATTTGCTGTAACCCCCCTAAAAGAACCCTATTTGACCTGTAACTAGACTGTTGTGAGAAATGTTTGTCTGTGTTTGTATGTGCAAAGACTTCCATTTTCTTTGTCACCTCTTGTATCTGAATAGATATATTAGACTAATTCATTATCATAAGTTTTTTTTATGTCTCAGTAGTGTCTTTTTGTGCATGGCATCTAAATGTCAACACCAGTCCAGAAAACAAAACAATGATGTCATACTACAAAGAGAAAATTTATACTAATTCTCTTGCTTTAAAGCTTCTATCCCGGTACATTATGGTGTTAAACTTAAAGTTTGTGTGTTCTGCTACGATTTTTGATAATGGACTTTTAAATCTTTAAGTACACCTAGTAGATTGTTCAAGGCTGCTCAAGACAGGGAACCAGTCCACGTTTAGGCTAGTGCAACTACACAACAATCATAAGAATTATTCCCAACATCTGCTCAGTCAATCATGTTGCACCATTTTAATCTTTAGGTTATATGGCATTTGAAAACACACAAGGTAGAAATGGCCTACTGGCAGTTCCAGTTTTAAACTCAACCAGACATGAATGATCTACCCAGTATTAACTCATCTCTAAAGAAGTTTGCAATTCTATTTTTAGGGAGTCAAGACTCCCTCCAGTCTTTGTCATTTTAAAAGGGCACTGGTATGCTTGTTCCCATGTTTGTGTTCTGGTTTTTATGAACTAAAGTGATTACCATACATTAAACAATGATATGGTGTCTTTCCAGTGTGAATGTGTTTTGAATATATAATATTTCCTCATCTTCACACATTTGGTGCAGCATGTATTTTAATAAGCACAAAATTGCTACCTATGGAAGACTCCATGTTTTCTCTGGTGTGCATTAAAACTGAACCATCATAAATATCCCTATGCAGTAACTTCATGTTTTAGGCCTGCCTGCCTTAGTTTAAATCAGCCATCCCCCAACCATGTCCTCAAGCACCTCCTGTGAATATTTTTCACTTTTAACCATTCAGCATTAAGTCCTCAACTGGACCAGGTGTACAAGAGTAGAGCTGAAAACAAATAAATACTTGCAGGACCAAGGGCTCACCAGAACTGGTTGGGGACCACAGTTTAAACCCTTCCCACACTAAAGGAAAAGTAGAGTCTAAAAGAAAGTAATCAAAAACATCTAAATACTCCTAGCATTCTGGTGGCTGTTTTATGAGCTGCATTTCATGGCAAGTAACCAGTTAAGTAGATCATCTGTACAAGATCAAACTTGTAAAGGTCCCAATCATTTTCTTCTTTTTGAAACAGGTTAATGCATTAAAAAAAGTATGACACCAAAATCTTTTGAGACTTTTGAGATTTTCCACATGACTTCATGCTAATACACTGCATCACTTTTGACTGATCAGAAAAAAAATTAAAAAAAAATTAAAATCCAGGCTATGGTGACATGATGAAAATAATCCAGAGCCAGGGAAACTATGTACTTCCCTGCTTTATTGCCGTCTATGGCTGTATAATTAGGCTGCGGAGTAATAAAATGTGGAACCATAATAGATGTGTGCAATCTCAAATGATGCAGCAGAATGAATATACAGTACATTGCAACATCTCTTTATTTATCAATTCAAAATAAATCTTTTACCATTCCAAAACAGTCCTTTTAACTTGAATTACACTTAGAATTAAAGGGGATTATTAAAATAATTCTTTTAGCAGACAGTATGTTTTTCAAATGGAGTTGGAGCCAGATCAGGGGGAAGAGTTTATGTGCTTTTCAAGTTTGGAACTCTTTGGCCATACAAGACAGGGAAGGTAGAATCCATTATCAAGACAGATATTATCAATCAAAGGTTAGCAACTTTCTGTTGGGTGGGACAGTTACCACAGGTGATTGTCTTCCCAGCAGTTTTGATGATGTAACTACTGTACAATTTTCTTCATCTAATGTCAGCATCTCTCATGTAGGTTTCTCCTAGAGTCTTGCGATCCTCCAATAATATAGCTCCCATCTACAAAGAAAAGAAGTTAATTTAACACAGACCATTTTTTTTAATCTAATATTTTGTATTTCGCTGGCAATAACATTCAAGGTCCAAATTGGGATAGTGAAATCTTATTTATATTACTTTGAATAACTACAACAACTTATACTCAGATAGAGAAATAGATCTATCTATCGAGAGATACATCCTTTACAAGACATTCTGCCAGCTACAGGACTGAAAAAGTGAATGTCACTCAAAGTTTTAACACGTGAACACCCAAAAATACATCGCATGTATGACCACACACAAACTTACTGTATGCAATAGCAGTTGTCATGGTATGGTAATGCTGGCATCATCCGATGCGGCAGGAATTTTAGTAGTTCCTCTGTGCCCAGTAAAGTCTGTGACCTGCAGCACAGCAGGCACAACAAGATGGCACTCTCTGTTCCCTGGGGAATCTGCTGGGCTGGACTGCGGAGGTGGAGGAGGAAGAGGAGGACTCACACCTAGGCTCCAGTACTGAACTGAATGTTTGTATTTTGCAGAGGCAACGGCTGCTGCAAGGAGCTCATGGGAAATCAAGTTTGTGACACCTTGTTCTCTTGCCAGTGCTTGTTCAGCGAGCAGTTCCAGGGGTGAGTGACTGGGCGCAGCGGGAGCAGAGGTGGTGCTGCACAGAGGTTTCTTTTCTGTCTGCACAGGTGTAAGGGAGCTCAGATTCACTCCCACTGCTTGTTTATCCCTCACCACCATTTTCAAGGCATCAATCTCCTTCTGCGCAGCACCGAGAGGCAGAGAATTGGGGTTGAGGCCTTCATCGAGGGTGCTGTCCATTTCCTCGGAGAGTCCTGTCAGTGGTGGAGTCCCCTGAAGAGCATGTGAATCAGCTGAATCATTGGAGCTACTTGAGAGAATGGGAGTGCCACTGAAAAATGACTGCTTTTTCTCAGGCTTGGGCTTCTTTCTGAAAAGGTATAAACAAGAATCTTTTAGAATGGTCAAAGTGAACAAATGATGATTCCAAATGATATCAAATAGACATGCAATGAAAATGAACATCATCTTGAAATTCATAGCACCACTAACTTCTGGACCAGTCAAACGTGCCTTGTTACACAGTGGTATTGTAGCTGTGTCACCATTCCTGTTATTGTACTCACAGTAAAGAACTGCTGGGGCCCAATATTTTCCTGGTCTCCCTTATCAGCACCCTAAGAAAAAAATGTGTCTATATGAATGAACAGACAGGGCAAGTCTGCAGGTAAGTAATCTACGCTGGACAGCATGGCAAACTGGTGTTTAAATATAACTGGAGGTGTATGTGGACAAAATATCAAGTACCTAGGTTGCATCCATCCCTTTGGCCAAAGCATTTTGACCTCATTGTAGAGGAAAATCTTGAGGTACTCTTCCATTTCTTGGCTCCCTTGTCTGTCCATTTCATATCTGTCCATCTTTGCCTTTACAACATGGCAGAAACACTCCCTGCATGTGCAATGATCATACATCAAAGTAGAAACAAGCTCACACTCATTGAATGAAACTCATAAGCAGGCAACTGAATCCCAAGTCAGTCTCCTGAGTATCTCACCTGATCTCATCATTCCATTTGAACAATTTCTGAGGGCCCCTTCTCCCACTTCTCTCCTCCACATTGTCTTCTGAGCCAACAGCACCTTTCTGTTTGCCCTCTTTCCCTTCCTCTGTTGCCCTAATGTGAATGAAAGCAGAATGGGAAGAAAATGTTATGCTATAAAGTAAGCTTATGGGGGGGAATCCTTAGTTTATTCAGATGTTATCTTTGCTATTGGTACATTTATATATTTAAAAGAAAGAAAAAAAACACTATTTCCCATGCCAAGTGAGTCCTGGAAATGAGAACGGTTCAGCATCTTATTGTAATGGCTACTGCTTCTGTTACCCATGTAAATGCATGTCTTCATTGTGAAATCCATAAGGTCTATAACAAGAAAGGCTTATTGTTCTGACTTAATTGCAAAATGAGTGAGGATCTATGTTAGTACTCCTCAATATCATTTTAACAGAATGAGTTAATTTTAAGCTTGGTTTTTGAGCAGTTCCCAATTTGGTTCAGAAATTCTTATGATTTGTGCCAATTAATTGTCACAAATCATGCAATAGCACAAATGAATACAAAATATAATTCCTTGCGCATCACACAATGTTTGCTGATCAGCATACTTTGAAGACTTGACTTGTGCATGTGCCTGGCAGCTCTCATGGAAACTCGCAATCTGCTCTGGCATAGCTCTGTCGATAGCCTCCTTCAGTTTCTGCATGGGATCCTCCTGATTAGAGCAAATTACACAAAAATG
Source organism: Holocentrus rufus (assembly GCA_900302615.1). Taxonomy (NCBI): domain Eukaryota; kingdom Metazoa; phylum Chordata; class Actinopteri; order Holocentriformes; family Holocentridae; genus Holocentrus; species Holocentrus rufus. The sequence continues at coordinate 9,610 of OMLF01009079.1, forward strand.
GCACACACAGTCATCAGTCACATGCAAACAATTGCATAAACATTCCTAAGTCTTTATATACAACTCCGTAATATTTTAACGCTATACTAATAAACTTCAAAAATAAAATTCAAGTGCACTCACATAAGTGAGAAGTATTTTATATAGTATACAATATAATAATATACAAGCTTACCACCATAAAATCACCAATTCTTCTTTCCAAACCTTGAGGAAGCCCCTCTGGCATGGGGACACAAGTAGAGGTAGTGCTGGTCTCTGACAGTACCTGGATTTGCTCTGGCTGAGGTTTAGGCTGGGCACTAGTCTTTGTCTTAGACTTGGGAGGCTGGGATTGGGCCTGAGTAGAAACAGTGGACAGGATCTGGACATCTGTTTTGGACTGGAAGGGTAAGATAGGTGGTTTCTCTTCAGCAGGTTGAAGCAGCGACTTGAACTGGGAACTCTTTTCAGTGACATCTAATAAAGAGTCCAGATCAATATCAAAATCCATTGTACTGGCTGCTTGGATAAGTGCATGGTCATTGGTTGATCCAATTAAACTGAGGAGTGGATCAGCCAATCCCGAGCCGCCACCCCCAGCCGCATCTGCCGGGCACAGACGAATTGTAGAAGTGCCAACGATGGGCGATGCCTTCTCTTTCTCTCTCTTCTGTCTTTCTTTCTCCTTTTCTCTTTGAAACTTTTTCAGCATGTTTGTGACACTCAAAACACCTGCAGCCTTTTTCTTCTTTTTCTTCTTTACTTGGTCGTCCACTATGATTTCAGACAAAGGGCTGTAAGATAAATGGATAAATGGGTGTATTGCTTTGAAAATTAAATCATAACATTTGGGATTTTTGGGGATTTACAGCATGGATTTTTACTACTTAAGTCTAGAAAAAAACTCTCATACCAAAGACATTCCTAACACAAGTAATCAGAATCAGTGCCAGACTCCTGATAAGTAGCACAGCTATGGTCAGCCTCACCTGGTCTCTGAATCCACAGTGGGTTTCATCTGTCCAGTGTCTCTGCACTGCTTCTTCTGTGGTTTATCCTGTCCTCCATTTAGTTTGCGTTTCTAAAAATGGGATTCATTGGTTGTCATTCCTTATTGATATTGAATGCTTCTGTATTGAGGTGGTGACTGATTTATGAGACATAACATAATTCTGTTATTAATTTAAAAACTACACACTTTGAGATGGACAAACATTTTCAAGAAATACTTCAGGAAACATGTTGTCAAGATGCACTACATACTTTAGAGGGATCAAGTGTTTTCCTCTCTGTCGTGAAGTCTTCAGTCTCAGTGTCTGAAGCCTGGCGAAACTGCAGTGGGCCTGAATTAACATAGAATCCTCCATATTTGGTTGTGATGGAGGCCGGCACGAACTCGTCATACTACAGAGACCAGACAGGAGCAACATTAAATTGGAGGTACAACAACAGATTTGATCAGCGAATTAAAGATGAAAGTTCAATGCATCAGTCTAGGCATCTGATCAGCTGTCAATACATGTCAAATCCATGAAGCAAATTTGAGGGAAAGTCATACAGTGTGGACGCATTTCTCAACAGCACGAGAACTTTGTCACACTATCACATGTTTTACAGGTATTTTTGCTCTCCGTATGGAATAGCTTGCATTTTGCATTGTATTTTGACACATGCCAACCACAGTGAATTGCACAGGCACAACTTACAAATGCTATGAGGATCATTACTGGAACAGAATGGCTATGATATCAGTATTGAGTAGAATGTGCTTCAAAACATAATTCCCCCTTTGCATAGCCACAAAAATAAGGCCTGGAGTAGGACACAGTCTTGTCTTATTTATTATGCATTACAATAGCACTTCTTATACAGAATTAAATGCAAATGCATGACCTTTTCCACTAGTCCTGAATACACTACAGGGAAATCCAAATGTGTCACTTATTGCTGAACTCACTGCCTCAGAGTTGTCAATGAAAGAATCCTCTTCGTAGCCATATCCAATATCAACCAAATCTTGAATGCGGTCCTTTCTTCTCTTAGTTTTGTCACCCTGCAATGAAAGGCTAAATTACTATAATACCAGCACATTATAACATAAAACACCATTTAGATGAGGTTCTTCAGGTGCACTCTGGAGTTCAAGAAGTCCCCAGAAAATGAGGGGAGGAGATATTGCACAGTAATAATTTGGTCCATTTTAACTGATGTTAAAATTCTTGAAGGGTGGGAGTCTCCTACCATAATTTCAGGACAGGGTCTCTGTAAACTATGTTACCATTTTGGGAGAATTGTTGCAGGAGGTTACTTACATATTTTTCCTCTAATTTTCTGACAATGGCAGCATCTTTGTCTCCATTTTCTTCCTCTTCGAATGTGGTTGGTGGGCTTTCATCTTGTACCACTGTGTTCCTGCTCTAAAAGTATAACGTCAAGTTGTGATCCTGTCCCAAACACTGTGACCTGGTCAAGGCCGATTCCAGCAAAAAGGCTATTCAGGTTCAAATTTTACCCAACCATTCATTAAAGATGTCACATCCTAAAAGATGTCACATTAAAACAAATGTATGAATTAGCTTTTAATTCACAGGACCATATACTGCTTGGCACCATAAGCATTTCAAAGACTAGGGAACCTAAAGGCAAGTTCAGTCACATAAACACTGAACTTAGGAACAGCAAGAAAAGCCCCTGCACACCGACTCACAGGAAGGTCTGTGATGGCCTACAGCTAAAAGCCAGACCTCAACCTGTTATCTCAACCATAAAACAAGTTAGCAGTAAACAGAGACGAAGTGGCTTTAAGTAAAACTTGTTTTCAACTAAAGACGGCGCTACTTGTTAACTGTTCAAAACTCAAGTAAGCATCAAACTTTTCTCTCAAGTTGCGCGGTGAATTTAGAATAAAAGCCCACCTTGCTGTCTACGAGTTGGGCGTAGCTGAACTCTGGAAAGGTGTTTTCATCCGATTCAAACAAGGTGAGAACGTATCGTACTGTGGATTCTCTTTCATCGGGTCGGTCTGAAGACTTTTCTTTTCCCTCCACGGAACACAAAGTTGGTGTCTGGGGCAAAGTTAGCTTATCGGTAACTGTGGATAATGGTACATCGTGGGACAAAGTGGTCAGCTGGACTCTCCGCGATTCAGCCATCACAAGTGTGATCACAGGTCCACTACGTGATCTGACCTGGGCATGGCTTTAAGCACGTAATTAAGCAAAATTAGTTTCAGGTGTGTACCCAACGGTTAGCACCCACACGACACTTCCGCACTGACTGGCGCGCGACCAATGGTGAGCTTTCATTTATTTAAATCCCTTCATTATTACTGACACTTTACTAATACGGACTTTACTACTACTACGGATTTAAAAAAAAAAAAAAAAAAAAAAAAAAAAAACATCAGTATATTTCGTTTAAAAGTCTTTTAAAGCGTTTACGTCTAAAATTGCTTGAGGTTACGTTTTGTTTAGCTGTCAATAACATCTGTCAGTACAGACACATTTAAGATAAGACATTCAGTCAGAGATCCAAAGTGGTTGTTGTGGGGGCAAGATAGGATCACTCAAAATAAAATAAAATAAAATAAAATAAAATAAAATAAAATAAAATATATTAAGACTCAGAGGACAGGACAGCCCAAGACAGGACAATACAGAATAGGACAGGACAGGGGAGGATTGCACACTGTGATGTCGTTATGATTTTTAATGTACATAAATTACTGTGAATATTTGTTTTTGTTTCAGTCATGGACAAGAATCAGCTCTCAAGGACTATTAAAAGGAGGACCATATGTATCCTGGAATGATGCAATGTTGTCTTTGATTGTTGTGAGTTTTTCTTATGATCAGCTCTTCAGTTTAGAGGCTACAAATATAGATAGCTTTATGAATATTTTAGATCGAAGTAATATATTTTTTCTAGTTCTTTTTATTTAATATTAAAGGTTTTTAAATCGAGGTCCGCTGCACTGACCCTAATTAACCAAGCGGGGGCACTGGTGATCTATTACATAACAGCGACTGACACCATCACGTCGGAGCAAGTCAATCCTTGGTTTGCAGATGTTATAAGAAACTATAAAAGTGTGCAATCTAGTCCTCTGTCATTGATCAGACATAAGGTTGATATGAAATTGCCCTAAATCTAACGGCTGCTATGGCAATAGTTTCCGTATTTCATTACATTTGGTTGTGGGTGAGAAGAATTTCAGAACGTTGCATCATAATTATAGCAACATTCAATCAAATAGGTGAACCCATTCATGATTTGGAGTTGTGTGGCTAAGCTGTGTCCAACTGCCCCATATTAAAGCTTTAATTCACTATTTTCAATTTTTCATTTCAATTAACCTTTTGAGAGTTACAGCTACCACATGCTGTCAGGAACAGTGCCGCCTGTATCTTTGGAAAGTGGGAAGTAATGAGACTTTCTGAAGTGACAAGATGATTGTAGTAACTTTGTAGAAACTCTAAGGACTTTTTTTGTCAGACTTATAAACTTGTTATACCCTATATAGACCTACCAGTGGAACGGTTGCAGCCTGCAGCCCTAGCAGGTGCTAAAGTAAGTGCAAAATAATTTGTAGATCAGAAAAAAAATATTGACATTCGTGTGCTTAAGTTGCAGTTTAAATTTCAAGCGTCCATGGGAGCTTCTTGCAAAATGGCCTGTACGCATCTAGGCCTATTTGTTCACATCTTTATTGAGATGAGGCTTCTTCATGTTAAAAAATCTACCATTTCCTCGAATAGGCGAAACAAGAATGTTTGTTGAACCTAGTGTTTTAACTAGTTTGGGGGAAATATTACAGTCAAATCTGGAAGCCATGTCTTAAAAATCTGTGGGCCACTCACAGCTCTTTTGCAGCCAGTTTGCACTCGGATTGCATTCCTTCCACTGAATTGACTTTGACAATTACAATAACGGGATAATTGCAATCTGTCACCATACATCCCGTGTTAGCATATCACAAAACGAATTCTAACGTGATTCACTCCACACATGTCCCTGATCTACATATACACAGCTCCCCACTTTGCAATTATAACTGAATTTCACGGTGCGGGGCTTTTAATGCAAATATGGATCTTTTCTGGCCAACAGGACTGCTGGAGGGAGGGAGGGAGAGAGAGAGAGAGAGAGAGAGAGGATCAGATTGCGGGCAGCCTTTGTTTAACTAGCCTCGCCTCTCAAACGAGTTAATGGGATGGAAGATATTGCCACCCTGCGCTGACGGTGCGAGGTCGAACAGAAGCGTTGAATTAAAAAAGGCGTCAATAAATGTGCTGGAGACAATGAGCTAAAATACACCGAGCAAGACAAAGACAGACAGATG